>JAPYZL010064959.1:0-25147 GCA_030522825.1 Platygaster orseoliae | reverse complement strand
ATAAAATGAGACTCGAAATGACTCAAAATACTTTATTTTTAATTCCAGGGTCCCAAAAATTATATTATTAGTCATAAAAATTCTGAAATAAATGCAAAAATTATCATTAATTCTTAATTGATTTTTTATAAATAAAAAATTATCAGTGAAAAATCAAATGGAAATATATATCTGTATCAGTGATGTAATTTTCTTATTAAAATCATTAAATTATTACTTATTATTGTAAAATAGTAATTTTATTGTATAATAATATATTAATAATGAAATGTTTAATAAATTTCATCATCATTGTAGTTATTGAAATTATTGAAATTTTCTCGTTTTTTACATACATTTAATAAATAAATATTTATTTATTTATATTAAAAAATTAGAATAAAATTGTCATTAATACGTTTTTAATCAATTTCCGTTCGAAAAAAATCAAAATATTATAATTATATAGTAATAGTAATAATAATAATAATAATAATAATAATAATAATAATAATAATAATAATAATAATAATAATAATAATAATTACAACAATTAATAATATAATTAATAATAATAATATTACTACAATAAATATATTATTTTTATGGTACCTAATAAAGTACTTTTGGAAACACTTCTTATTGGGTACAGGATTTTTTGGGAAGTGTCCATTGGGAAAAGTTGATTGGGAAAAGTGTCCCCCTACTGAAGCCCTTCTCTCTCAGTTTAAATTAGTGAAATTTTTACTAATTTAATTAGTAGGTGGGTGATTCACCATAGAATTAGTTAGCTAAAGAAATACTGAAATTCTACTACGTGAATTAGTTATTTATAAGTTTACCTTTCAATTGGAGAAATTTTTGAAACGACTTAACAATTAGTTAATTCATTACTAATGTGATTAACGAAATTGTCACTAACCACACTAGTAGTTTCAAATTCTACTATTCAATTAGCAGAATTTTTTAAGTAACTAATGAATTAATAGATTCTCACTATTCCAAAAAGTAATTTGATCTTTAAAAAAATGGTAAAAAGTAAAAAAATTACCTAGTTGTACATTGTTTGACACTTAGTTATAAGGAAATAAACATTTTAACAAATATGTAAATATGTCTAATGATCACTTAATTTTTCCCATGTAACAATAATGAATAAGAATTTGAACACTTGATTATCACTAACTGTACTAGTAAATATCCACTATTCTCAAAAGTAACTATGGTGAAAATTCACTAATTTAATTAATCAACACTATTCCTAATAAAAAAAAATTAAATAATCAACTTACACAATTAGTGAATATTGACTTTTTCATTAGTTGAATTCTACTAATCTTATTAGTGATAATACCATAATAAGACTAGTCCAAGTCTACTAATTACAGAGTATAGTGGATTTCAAGTAAAGTTTGAAAGCAGTAATTCATTCAATTCTTTAGTCATAACTTACTAATTCAATTAGTAAGCTAAAATCACTATTTCAATTAGTGATTTTTCACTATTCTTTAGTGGCTCATTTTTCTCTTTTTCAATTAGTGAAATTCCACTAATAATTAGTAGTTTTCTACTGATCCAAATCGAAAGAGTTGTTTTTGTAATGTTTCATCAATATTGTTGCAAGATTGAAATGTTTATATTTACTCTATAATTTCGTTTGCAATTTACAAGTAATATTTTCTCTACAAGATTTTATATGGAATGTTACTGCAATGTTAACAACATCTTTTTTTTTTAATGTTGCTCTTGTAATGTTTCGTTAATATTACAGCACGATTGAAATTTCACTAAATATTACTAAAACATTTCTGCAATATTACTGGAATATTGCTGAAATATGCATGCAACATTGCAAATGCAATAATGGAGGACATTTTCATATTGCAGCAACGTTTTTGAAGTCTTCCTGCAAGGTAACTGCAACGTTACTACAAGATGTAATATTTCACTTGCAATATGTCTGCAATCTTGAGGCAATATTAAATGCCGGCTGATAACGTTGAAAATAAAATACAAAGTTGAATTTACAGCAGCTGTCATAACTGTTTTTCAGTACTGCATACAGTGGAATCCAAGGAGATCGAAACTTGAGTTATATCGCAATTTAAGACACCGCTAAAAATAAGATAAACTTTTTGGAGTGATTGTAATACTTAGTTTATTTCCTCTCTATATCGAGTGAAATTCACTCCCAGAGTGAATTCTAAATCTTGAGAAGTTTCATTGAATGTGAAAGTTGTGAAACTCAGATATTATGTTTGAAGTTTCACTCTAAAAGTTAGAAATATCAGTTAAATAGGAAGTGTGAACTGCAGTTCTTAGCCAAGTTGAAATTCACTCTAAAATGCTAGATTTTTTTTTAAGTTGAATAAGCGAGATATCATTAATCTGCAGTGGCAATTTTTCATTTTTTTTATTATTAATTTTTTTCTTAAAAATAATTAAATATTACTGACTTCATAAAAAAAAAGAAAAGTGTGCTACTAATTAGTGATTTTTTAGTAATTATTAATCATTTTCTGCTTATTTACTCGATGATAGTAAATTCTTTTTATCAAGAGTAGGTTGAATTTCATTTCAAGAAGTGAAATTTCATCATTTTCGAGGAACTTTTCCATCTTGAAAAAGAAAATTCACATCAAGGTATACAAAATTTGAGTATTTGTCACCCTACTTATTTTGCCAATAATAAAAAATTAGAAGAATAAATTTTAATGTTTTATACGTGAGTTGACCATTTTAAAATTCTTGAGACTTAAGATAAAAAAATGCATATAAGATTTTGAAAGATTTTAAATTCATGATTGAAAATATTTCGGGATTCAACGAGTCTGAATGATTTAAAATATCTTGATATTTCCATCAGTAAAACACTTCGATAAAAACTGAATTCATAACAATGCAAATACTTCGAAATTCTACAAAAATTTGAAAATATTAGAAATTCAGAGAGGAAACATTTTTTACAGGAACTGGTTTTCAATTTACATTTTACTGTATTTATTTAAACTATTATACAAATAATCACGAAAGTTTATGTAATTATAATGAAGTTATTTCAAAAATGTAACTTTATATGGAAATTCATTTCTTGTTTCAAAAACTGTTAATGATGATGATAATGAACAAACGAAATTTTGTTCTTGTAATTAATGCACGACTGTTCAAACGAGCAAATGGATATTCCATATTACCATGTTTTGCTAATGATTAAACCACCCCATTAATGATGCAATCCCACATTGTCCAGAATCCACGAGTTTCAAATCAAAACCACAATTAATCGGGAAATTCTCCGAGAGCGCTTTTTTCGATTTTTCCTCAATAATACCAATCAATTAATTAATTTATTATTTTGTTCAAATTGAAGTAAATAAAAAAGGGAATATAAAATTAAAGTCATACGGGAAAGATAACAAAATAATAAATCATTAAATTGCATATATTTACAGCCAAGTTCAAAAATAAAATTCACAAAACTACAAATCATGAACATAATCCAAAAAAGGTAAGATCATTAAATTTGCAAAATTTATAATAATAATAATAATTTCAAAACCATTAAAAATAAAAAATAAATTACTTATCTGTAATCCAAAAAAATCAGGAAGGAACTCGCCGAGGGAAAACCAAATCAACCCAACGAAAAGAAAAACCAACAACCAACGAAGTGATGCGAAAAAAAAACCAAGGCCATGGAAAAATAAACAAAACAAAACAAAATTTATAAAAATTGAGTAACATTTTATTACAATTTCTCTTTTTTGTAGTCTCGGCAGTACTGTTTATATAGTTGGCAAATATGTCGATCGAAATATTTGGTACGAATCTACGTAGCTCCAAACGATATATTTCCTAGACGTGTCCGATATATCTTATCGCCGAGCAATCTTCGATCGTAAATGACATAAAAAAAAATATGCAGAATGCTCATGGAGATACAATGAAAAACACGATGTACTGAGATACAAAAATAAACGACTAATTAGGTATTACAACGTCTTTTCAACTAAAATTATCGTTATGATGATATACCTTGCACTTACAAAATCAAATGTTACTCTCGAAATACTAGGTGGAAAAATCGTACATTGTTTGAGGAAAAAGAGCGTTTTTCATAATATCAAAACTTTCTTGTCGTATTGTTTTCTTCGAAACTGTGCTGTCGCCAGGACGAGTGACAGTTATTTTTATAAATCTATTCCATTAATAATTATAAACATAATATTACATTTCTAATGTCATTCAAACGAAACAATATCGCGCGAAATTTATCCATCTTCGAAATTTTAATCATCTTCATCTCGATATTGTTCCTTTGCGAAATAAAGGTTCATATATTAACATGGAACATTCGGGTCTTCACTGTGTCTTGAATCACTCTTTCGTTTTAACACACAGCTGCAATATATATATCATATTTATATATATAATGTGTATTATATGTATATATATATATATACATATATGCGCGCAGGATAAAAATTTGGCAAATGCAAAAACACAAAAATGAACGTTTAGAGTAACCATATTTTACTTTTTTCGCCCGCTCCGTATAATAAACTAATTAATCTCTTTTTGTTCATAAAAAAATCAATTCTCAACACGAATTTGCTATACTTCGAAACAAGGGGGAATTGGGGGGGGGGGTAAACCGACGCGTAAGGGAAAACACAAGTGCACATCAAAATCGTCATATATTAAAATATGTATAATAATAATAGTAATAATCATTATAGCAATAATAATAATGATAATAATGAGTTGTAATATATTATCGCATATCCGTAAAATTACAATAAAAAAATATAGAAAATAATAACCTCGCGTTTCTTCTTCTCACGTCTTTTTTTTCACTTTACTCGTAAATTTTTTCTTATTCGTGTTTGCTCACGCACAAAAAATAAAACTCTTGTCTTGCTCTCTAGAAATTCTCACTCTCACGAAGACGCATTTATATTCAATTAATTGTATGTTTATGCGTTACGTAAATGATTCTCCCGATTTATTAAATACACGTACATTTCATGTTTACTCACGGGCAATTGTTGCCCAATGAATCGTTATTTTCGGGGACCAATTACCTCTTCCTCTCGTTAATCATACATATACATAATGCATACGTAAAATATATTATGCCACGCACATATACACATATATATTCCTAATATATATGTATACATGCATATATTTGTATGATCTATAAATTCTTTCATTTCGCTTTTAATGCCCAAACTCATTCGTTAAGCGTGAAACATAAGAAAAAACTAACCTTTTTCCCTTTCGAAAAAACTTACGTTGAAATGAGGAGAAAAAAAATCGAGCACGGTTTATCGTTTGCGCGTTACGTAAATGCGAAGTGTGTCAGTCAGCCCGCCGTGAAATTAAATTGTTTACAGAGAGACGATCGAAGGGAAAAAGGAAAATAAATGCAAAAAATAAAGGGTTTAAGAACGAAGGGTTGGTTTTTAGATTTTTCAGTCATTTTCTTTTTTTTTACGTTCTATCAGTGAATTTTATTTAATACTATTTTTTATAGAAAAAAAAAAACTGTTAATCTGTGTATTATGTGATTTTTCGACTTCAATGAAACCAATATTTTGTCAATGTGTGTTAGATGTTGAAAAAATAAAATTACAATCTTTAACTACTCCGAACTTTCTGTGATTCATTGCCAAAATTTATATCAAAATTTTATGCATTGAAAAATATTCATTTCGTGTTTCGAACTTGTGTAACTAAAAATTCATCTTCTAAAGTGAAAGTTGAAAAACGAGGTCATTAGAAAGTTCCTAACGCTAACGTTTTAGAATTAGGCCATTCAAAAATTCAAAAACCTGTCAAATATGTGGAGAAACAAAAGTCATGCAATATCAAGTCCAAATAAAAATCCTACAAAAAAATCCGAAAAACCAACCCCCTTTGAAAAACACTACCACCCTCAAAATGCTTCAAATATGGCGGAATACTGATTTTTTAAGTCATCTTTTAAGATCTATTTGGGCGGTTGCCTGCGCCACGCTCGACCGAACATTTTTCCCCAGTGAAAAAACTTGGTGCCCCGGAAAAACTGGCACCCAGCGAAAAAAAAAATATATATATGACTTTATTTTCGTCCCTAACGTTTCCTCACATTTACCCATATTTATTCGTATGTATATATAAAATGCGATACGCGTGAGCAAGGTTTCAAAACCTAAAATCTACGTTTTAATCAGACTTGCGACCGAAGGGGTTTCCATCCTTTTAACTTTTTTTTACACTCATTTCCATCGGAACGAGCACCTGACTGTCGTTTGTGTTTCGCATTTGAGATCGAGTGGGCTGAGAACTGTTCGTAGCCTTAAAAATTCAATTGACGATCAATCGGAATTTCCAGCTACGAAACACCTGTTTTAATTAATCCTTCCAAAATTTTTCCTCATCTAGTCATTCATATCAAGCAATAGTCGGGGGAGGGTGTCCTAGAAATGTATTCTTTTCATAGATTTGTTATTCTCATTCTCAATATATCATATATATATATATATATTTTCTTCCGCAATGTACAAACGTATATAATATATATATTTATATAATGCATGTGTAATATATAATATATTAGATATTCAAACGTTCTCACTCTAAATCCAATCACTATCCACCATTTAAATCCCAACGAAACTATTTCAAGGACCAATCCGAAACGAAACGTAATGAGACTAATGAGCGATGGAACACTTTACCGCTAAAACTTATTTCTCTTTGTGGAAACAAAAGAAATCATCGCGATAATAACCTATAAATCAAAAACCGTGTAATAATAATCATATACCTATCTAATAGAATATAACATAGCGAGTACAGCTAAATCAAGCAACAACGACTTTTTCACTCGTGGGTTTTTTTTCCTCCCTATGATTCCGCTTAACGTTAATTATTATTCTTTGCGATATGTATCGTCGTTTTTTTCATTTCAACTTCATCTAAGACCTATTCGCAAGAGGGGGCCTCGAAAAAACAAAAAAACAAAAAAAAAAGACGACGGGCTTCGATTGTATTAGTATCTTCCTTCACATCTTTTTTCATGTTTTTGTTTTTCTTGTTTTTTTATACGAAAATGGCAGTTATCGGTGTCACAGCCAATGGCTATTTTTCTTTCCCCCGAGAGAGAAAAGTGTTTTTCGAGGAAAGTGCGTTTGAAGTTTGGAAGCGCCGTCGTGTTTCGGAACCTCGGCCAAAGCGACGGGTTCTGGCCAGGGTTCCCCGGTTCGAGCGTGACTTTTGGCAACCGCCCCCCCCACCCCCCTCCCCCCTACTGAAAAAAAAACTTATGTTTCATTATAAATTACGTTTACCGCATATACATATGCATTACGATTCTTACCTTATTAAACCCTACATATTAAGAATTCATTATCGACAAGAGTCGCGAAACTCGCGTACCGTCGCCCTCCCCTGTCGTTCCGTGATTCTATTCAGACTTTTATGTGTTTTTTTTTTAATTTCATTTTTCGTTCTTATGGAGAAAATGCCTAGAGGTTCTGGTACGACTTGGAAATCCCAACGGTTATTTTTTCAAACTAACAAAAATTACAAAAAAAAGCACGTTGGGGATTTCCGTAAAATTCTTTATACACTTTAAAATAGGATCCACGAAAATTCAAAGTTCTCGCGCGGTGCCTCGCAAAGAAAACACGCGAAAAAGAAAAAACAAAACAGGCTCAAGTATATTTTGTTCGTAAAACCAGAAAAATATGTTTTGTAAACTATAAAAATACTTTTTGTCACATTTCATCGATCGTATCTTGGTCATGTAACAATATTAAAAAAAAATCCGCAACATTGTCGGTAGGGGGGGGGGGAATATACAACGCGTTAAGTACAGAAAAAATGGCTGCAAATAATTGAATATAAAAAAAAATGGATAACAATGACAACAAAACAAGCTTTACTCTCTCGTATACAATAAATCCTTTTGCCGCCTAAAAAAACCCTCTCTCGCCTAACCTATGAAATACATTAGATCCGCGACAAGATCAATAATCCTGAGGACACTTGAGCGAGGCGGAAACGAAATTCGAACGAAACAAAAAAAATGTATATATCCACGAGGCACCGTGATAAAAATTAAAAAAAATTACTGCTAGAGCCGTCCCTCCAATCTCTATGCAATGTACAATTCGATAATAATAATAATAAGAATTATAATTATATATCCACCCGCGAGGAAATCGAGGAAATTCGTTGTACGAAAGAGGCGTGTCGTCGTTTAGTTGAAGATGCGAAGTGCCTGAATCACCGTTTGCCCGCACATTGGGCAATTCGATTCCGGACTCTTGCAGATCCGGTTGCCGCAGTCGATGCAGAAGTGGTTGTGCCCGCAGGGCACCAGGGCGCAGGTGATCTCCTTCTCGCCGCAGATCATGCACTCGCGTTTGTTGTTGACGCCGCCGAGGAGCGAGTCCGTCGGGGAAACGGGGCTGGTCGAGGCTGGTGGCGAGGGTCTTGACGGCAACGCCACTCCAGGGAATGACCAAATATTGGACGCCGATGGTGCCTGGGTGTCGAACGAGGGCGAATCACCAAGACCTTCGTCGCGCTCGAGGCCGGAGGTCCAGATGGACACGATATCATTGACTCCGGGCGCGCCAGAGGAACTGGATGAACTACTGCAACTTCCGCTACTGGAGAATGCGCCGCTGCTCGAGTTAGACCCATTCGATCCCGTCGGGTTCAGGCCGTTCAGAAGCTGACCAAGATCTTGGATGGTCTGGAAATCCCCGATGTTGCCACGGCACAAGGCCCCCAAAAGGTCGATCTCCTCCATGCTGGGCCCGGACCCGGTCCTGATAGCGATGTGGGCCTCGATTTCTTGCCTGGCCGACTGCGTGTTCTCGGGCATGCCAGTGACTTCGAATACAGGCTCCTTCTCGCGGCTGGGCGTCACGATGTACGTGTGAGTCTGGTGCTGGATGCGCTTGATGGTCGCGCCTTTGGGCCCCACGACCAGGCCCACCACGCGGTATGGCACGCGGACGGAGATGGTTACATGGCCCGGCACCGAGGCCGGGGGTCCGGGCGGAGCGCCCAGCAACGCTCCCAGAGAGCTTTTGCGCGACGCTCGGATTTGGGAGAAGTGTTCGGCCGCTGAGAGGATCTCGCGTTTCGCCCTTGCGACGTCTTCTTTGCGACCAGTTACGACGAATACGGGCTCCTCGCCGCGGACAGGGGTTTTGATGTAGGTGTTGGTTTTCGCGCGGAGGGCTTTGATCTTGCAACCTAAAACATAAAAGAAAACATGGTATTAAATATATGTCCAGCATTCTTAACATAGTTGAATATATTGATGAGTAATCGTGATACAGCACTTTTGTAAACCAAGAAGATCTGAATCACTGTTCCTATTTTCAACAGCCCTTGAGTTTTTACATGGAATACCGAAAATATCTTAATCTAACAGGAGTAAAAACATTACACTACCGTGTAAAAGTATAAGGACACCGAAAAATCTTTTTTTATAGGTTGCGATTGTTTTTTATTGTGTTTAACAGAATTTTATGATTGAGTCTTTTATATAAACTATAAAATAGACATTTTTCCATGATATACATATTTTTAATTTTAGGTAGCATTATTTTTGCGCTGTAAAATAAATAAAATATATATTTTTATAAAACATTTATTTATATTGAATGCTGTTTATTGAATTTCTTTAGTATATTTTAATAAATGAGCGCATATATTATTCGGTATTTTGGATTTTTTTTACAAATTTTGCATTTAATGAACATAGATACAGTCATAACAAAATAGTCAATTAAATAGTTTTTATACAATATTTATTAATAAGATACTGTTTTTCTAAAACAATAAAAAAACAATCACAAACCGAAAAAAAAACTATTTTTTTTTATCATGTCCTTATATTTTTGCACGATAGTATATAATCCAATCGTTGATAACTCTACGTAATGTAATATTATTGGGTTGATTGGATTAATTGCGATGAAATTTTAATGTACATTAAGTTTACAACGTTGACAAATCTCACGAAAATTTTTCTAAGAGATTTGCTAAAAGTAATGTAAAACCTTTAAAAAAAAACAATTTGACGAAGCCCCTAACAAGGAATTTCATAAAAATTCAAGAATACGAAAGTTCTAATAATTTTTAATTAGATTCTGAAATTTAAATTCGGAATTCAAAAATTTCAATTCAAATGCCGAAATTTGAATTATAAATTCAAAAACTCTTTTTCAAATTTTGAAATTTGAATTCTGAAGCAAAAAAATTTCGATTTGAATTCTAAATTTTTGATTCTAGATTACAATTTCTGATTTAAATTCTAAATTCACTGAAAAAAATTATATTTAAGTAATTTTGATTTTCATAAGAAATGGCAAGATTTTAATAATAATTAGAAATTTCTTATAAGGTCGACCTTAAAAATTCAAATAAGAAAAAACTTTTTATAAAAACCAGTGACACTTTTGTAATAAATTTCAAATTTTTTATAAGAAAATATTTTTGCCTTGTACAAATCTTATGAATTGAAATATGTATAAAAAGTTTTTTGGAAATTCAAATTTTCTCAAGAAATAAAATTTAATGAAAAAAAACTTTTATGACAAGAATCTTAAAAATTCGACCTGTTTTAAAAACGACGAATTTCATCGTCTATGGTTTAATGAATTTTTTTTCGACGATTTTTAGGATCTTCGCTAAATTCACTATTTTGAACTTTTAAATCATTGATGGTAAATCTCAGAAAAAAAAATTCTCGTGTGATTTTTCAACGCTGTAAACTTTGTCAACATTATAATTATTTATGCAATTATAATATATAAATGCAAACAATCAAATTCCACACTTTAACTCAAAATCATGACAAAAGCAAGTAATCAATATTTACTGACTTATCGAATTAGTAAATATTTTAAGTGTGAATTAATCAATTTCAGTCAAATTTTGACAGATATATACTTGGAATTCAGTCAATTTCAAAAAGTTGATTTGAAAATTGTAAAATTTGTTGACAAAAGGTTGATATCAACTTATTTAATGTCAGGCAATGTGCACTAATCGAAATAGTTAAATTCGATAAGAAAGAATAGTTAACTTTTCACTAATATATAATATTAATATAAAAAATTCTAATTTCGATTGAAAAATGACTTTTTTAGTAGAGCTTTTGAAGTTTTCAAATTATATTTCCTCATTGAATATTTTCTTTTCTTTCAAAGTGTACCGGGTGATAATGCAAAATAAATTACACGACATCGCAACAAATTTTAATATGAATCTAAAAATGAAATTTTAAAAAATGTGTCTTTTACTTTGGGGTACTAAGATTCGTTGCAATCAAATTTTGGATCTAATAATTGCAAAATTCTAAGCTCTCGTCATTGCAAATCTGAGAGCTAAATAGACTTTTAATACAAATGTCGATTTTCAAAATTTTCCATACAGATTCAAATTCTTTCAGATTGCATTTCTCAAAATAATTTATCAAATCATGCAAAAAAAATTGCGCAAAACTACAATAAAACCTCCCACAAATCCTAAAACGAAATTCAAAAAATGTACCCAGATTGTGAAATCCATCCCAAGAACCGCTAAAATTGTCTCCCCCCCCCCCCCCCCATCCACACGAACAAAAGCAAAAACCCTCATACAAATCTCACTTCCAAGACTCCAAAAATCAATGGAAAACTGGAGAGAATCGCTCTCGATCCATTCATTCATATCAAAAGGCCCTATAGAAATTCCTTCAAGAAACTCTCGAAATTTCATGCTAACCCCCCCCCCCTCGCGCTGTGGGGGCAAAAGCGAGGAATGAGAAAAAGAGAGACAAGAGCGCCGAGGTGCAGGAAACTGGAAGGAAGGAGGTCCCGACCCGGTCTGGTCCTCGCGATCTTGCATGATCTTGCAGACTCCCGGCCTTGAGCTGGCGCAATGCTAGCGATGCAGGTGAACCACTCGATTCGCTCTCTTTCCCGCTGCCCCCCCCCCCCCTCCCTCTCGGCCACTTTTTCACTATCCTTCTCGCTCGCGAGCTCCCATTCATCCGGTTCACTCTCTCTTTCGCGCGCGCGCGCCGCCAGATGAAAGAACTTCGCGGAGGTTCGCATACCTTTACTCTCTCTCTCTGTTTCTACCTCACTGTTTCTCTCGCGATTCGTTTCTGTATTTTTCTTTTCTTTTTATCTTATTTATATATATTTTTCTTGTTTTTTTATTCTTTTTCGTCCCTCTCTTTGCGCGTGCTACGAGCATTGGCTTTTTATCCCTTTGTTCTACGATTTCGCCATTAACGAGTTTTTTTTTTTACTTTGCAACATATCTTGACAATGTCAGGGACGTTTCCCACGTTGGGTACCAGGGTACAAATTAACGGAAAAATGGTAGTAATTGTTATTTGAAATGTTCCTGAACTTGAAGATATTAAAAAGGGTTTAAAAAGTTGTGTTATACAAGTTACTTATCAATGGAATTTTCAAATGTTATATTAATAACGAAAAATTAATGGAAATATCAAAATATCTGAAGAATTATATTTATAGAACTAGATTTTCTCAGGATTTGTAATTTTGACATTTTTTAGGTTGAGATAAAAACTTGCAATTAAAAAAAATAAAATTATAAATGGATTAATATTTCACGATTCTTTTTTTGACCCTTGCCATGAGAATTCAAAATATTTTTTGGTCACAAAGAAAGAGTTTTGTTAAAAAATCTGGAAATTAACTTGAATAATGTTGAAAGTAATGATTACAATTTTGGCATTGAACATTTAGTTTTTTTATAACTTTCTCTTCTTTTTTATACATACATATATGAATCTTTAGAATATTTGACACGCTCAGAGGAAAAATGCAATAAGTAAGGATAGAAAATATGAGGATTCACATAAGTCTGTCTCTCACTTATTGAATTTTTCCTCTGAGCGTGTCATTTGTTCATGTTACAATAAATTAGAATTGTTATACAATTTTTAAGAGTAATTTTGTGCGTATTCGTTAAAAAACTTTGAAATTAATGTTTTTGATTGTTGCATTGTTTATCAAATGATTATTCAACTTTTTTTCTTTATTTATTGCAATTCGTTTTTTATTGTAATTATTATAATTGAATTACTATAGAAATTATACCACAATTTTCATACAACCATATAAACAGTGTAAAAAATTAAAACCAAAATATTCCTTAAATTTCATTAAATACCTCAATTCAAAAAACCCATTGTCATCAAAATCATCAATACTCAGTAACAACCAACATCTTCCTCAAAACAAAAATAATCATAAAAAACAAAAAGAAAAAAAACAGAAGGTTACTTCATGATCTTGGACAGGTGAGACTTTCTCTCTCTCTCTCTCTCTCTCTCTCTCTCTCTCTCTCTCCTTCTCTATTCTCATTGCCCCTATCTCTCTTTCTCTCTTGCATTGAAGATCCTGACCATCAGAGAAAAGAGAGAGAGAGAAGGTGATCGGCTCGTTGGCCGGAGGGGGAGGGGGGGGGGCGTGGGTCGTAGACAGTTGAAGGGCCGTGGCCAAGGTGAGGCGAGTCCACGGGGGAAATTCGCGACAGAACGCGGTATGTGGTTATGTAGAAGAGGGAGGGGGAAGGGGGGGGGGTAAAACACCGTCTCTTTGTTCGCGGTTTGCGAAAGAAAAAATTACTTCAGGGGGCCGCCTCTTCGATTGAGTAAATCGTTTACAAACCCGATCAACAATTTTTGTAGTGTTTTATATGATGCTAGATGCTAGAAATGAATATTTAATTTTATTCATTCAAGATACTGAAATTTTTAAAAATTCAACTTACTACTACTATTATTATAAATATATTTTTATTTTTATTTAATTATAAATATATTATTATAAATATTATTATAAACAGTGAAATACAACTTACTGCTACCATTATTATTAATACTACAACAGTATAATAACACAACAACAAAAAGCCTACCAAAGTTTTGGGTAGTACAACAAAAACTTTAGGTATGATAACCAAATAGTTGGTTATTGCAACTAGATTATTTGTCATAAAAATTAAACATTAGTTGCTATAATACAAGTTTTAATTTCTCATAACTCAAGTTTTGGTTGTCATAACTCAAGTTTTGGTTGTCATAACTCAAGTTTTGGTTGTCGTACCAAAAATTTTGATGGGTCCATATTTTACTAAATCATTGTTACTTTAATTAAACCATGTTCCCCCATATAGAAATTCAATAAATCAATAATCTTCGACAGAAAGCTATTTTCAAAATTCAACAAAATCCTCAATTTTGAAAAAACCAGTCAAGCCGAAGGAAACAGTCTCAGAACTAATCGTGGTATCGATTCGCAAGTCGCGTGCCCGCGGAAAAAAAAATCTCGCGGTTTCCCATGGAAAACCGGAATGATCCCTCGTAAAAGTTTCGCCGGGAATTCCACTCCCGAGCCTAATGGCACATTTCCTCCTCCCGGATCGAAAAACCAGCTGTCGATTATTTTTTATTCCGGAAAACTCGCGAAGCTTCCATATATACGCATTAATACAGGTCTGTACCTGGATACCGAGAAAAATTCTCTTCTCTGAGTTCAAAAATAACGCTTAGTATAAAATACAGTTCAATTGAAATGGAAATTTTTCTACAGTTCGAAAAATACAATCATTTTGAAATAAAATCAGCAAAGACAAAAAAAAACATTGCTTCTCCGTTTTCACTTAAAGGAAAAGTGAAGAATGATTAGTTATTTTTTTTCTTTATTGGATAATTATGAATAAAAAACATAATTATAACAATCTTTAAATCTTCTCACACTTGCAAAAAATGAATAAAAAATTTTTCCAAAATCGATCGAGATTTCCAAAACACAAAAAACTGTTAACGTCTAACAATCAAAAAATTCGATGACCGTCGATACCTTTCCCCTATCGCCAAATTATCCGAGCCACGCGACTCGCGAAAAAAACTCCATTATCCCCCTCTAACCCCTCCCCCTGCGGCTCCAGCCGGACATGTCCCTCGCGCGAGTAGCATGCACAGTGCACACGCTGGTGCGCGCGCGAGTATACGAGTTTCTCAGGCAGGTCAGTGAAACTGCGCCGTCAAGTTGAAGGCCAACACCCCCACAATGCATCGGGCAAGTCGCCGCCGCCGTCGCTGCCTCCCCCCACTTCGCCGCCCCCCCACCCCTTCTACACAACCCGCTCCTCTTCCGTATGATCCCCCCCCCCGCCAAGCCTGCCGCTGCCACTCGATTATCCTTTTCCTCTCGCTCGCGCTCTCGTATCGATAAAATCCGTGAATACCGCGAATTTTTACGATTAGAATTTCAAATGAACCATTTTTAGAATTCTCATGGTCGTGGATGGTTTTAATTGAAATATTTGTAAATGTGTTAAAATTGATGAATAATGAAAAAAAAAAAAAATACTTATTTGTGATGCCAATACAATTTAAATATATTAAGATATTCTTACAAGTTTCATAAAAATATTACATTAAAATAATCAAATTGTCAAGAAGATTTTGTTACAGTTTTTCAAGTTTTGAATTGGTTGTAGGGTGTATCTAACAGTTTTGTGAAAATCATTGAAATTAATAGAATCAATTTCGGGATGTTATCAAAATTATCATATTTTTATTTTGAATCGAAACTTGGTAATTTTTCTATTATAATTTAGAATTCAACATTTAATGTAGAATTCAGAAATAAAATTGAATAAATTATTCCTATAATTGTTTATCATGTAGTATTTTATGTAAATTCAATATTATAATTCGTAATTCATAATAGAATTAGAAATTAAAAAAAATAAAAATTTTTTGAATTCCCACCATCATAAATGATTCAAATTGAAAAAATTTGTACATGTAAAAAATTGATTAATTATATGTATTGGTAAGGAACTGCATTAATTGTATTAATTGTATGATGGCAATACTATTTTGTGCTGTAATTTATGCATTGCAATTTATGCATTGTAGTGTTGAGATAATAGTAGAATGTTTTTTCTGTTGTAAAATTACTATAAATTGATCTAATTGCTGGTATGATGCTATTAATATTATTTTCTAATTTTTAATGACGGTAGAATGTTATTCAAGATAAAAATCTTGAAAGTTCAAGCTTTTTTACAAAAGTTTTCAAACTTTGATGAAATTTTTTAAAATTATTAAAATTTATTCTAAGATGTGAGTGACATAATTATTGTATTCTAATTATATTTTTTTAATTCAATTATCATCAGGATGTTACTACAATCTTGTTTTGTAATTTTTTCATTGCTATTATGATGTGATTGTACAATTGTTTGACGATTTTTCTATACGAATTCTTCAAATTGATCGAATTCAGAGTTTTTTAATTTATTGAATTTTTATCAAATTTTAAAATTTTTTAGTTAATATTATTGCAACATTTATTTAAAATATTTCAAATTCACTGAAAAATTCGCATGATATTTTTAATTTTTTCATCTTTAATTAATAGTAGAATGTTATGAAAATTTTGTGAATAATTTTATAATTTTCTTTTTTTAATCATGAAAACTCATTGGAGTATGTCATAAAAATTATCAATATGTTGTTGTATTAAATGGATGGTAGAATAATATAACTCCGAATAAAAATATTGTTTAAAAAAAAGTACAATTTTTGTAATAAATCCGTATTTTTAAGATGCCACTACAAGTTTGTATTGTAATTTTTCACTTTTAACTTGGAATTCGTAATGAAATGTTCTTCCGTAAAAATACTTCAAATTAATTTAATTATTGCTATGGTGAATTATCATTTCATGTTGTATGTAAATTTTGTATCGTAATTTTCAATTGATATCTTATTATTATTTGAAACAATGCTATTTTTTCATTATCATAGCTAATAAGGATTTTGATTATATTGTCAGTTAATGTTTGACGATAAAAAAATAGAATTGTATTTAAATAAATCAAATGAAAAAAATTTATGCGCCAGAAGTTCTAAACGTTTAAAAAATAAACGAAAACAGTATAAACATGGTTTTTTATTTCCACTTAAGGTTGAAGGGAAAAATAGTATCGTTAGATAATATTTCTTAAATATCAATAAATGTTTATTCATTGCTTTAACTATGAAAAGCGATGACAACTTTTTTTTTGTTATCGTTTATTTTTGAACGTTTGGAATTTCAGGCAAATAAAATTTATCACGTATGATAGTGAAATATGAATATGAAATCATTCATCTCATATATCGAATTCTTCTTGATGAAATGAAACTTATTCTACACTAATGAAAACTTCGATAAGGTTTGACTTGACTCTGACCCTGACACTACTTCGAATTTCTGTAAAATACATTAATTATCTTGTTCTTGAAATCAAAAGTTTGAAGAAATTCGAAACAATACAATTTTCATAAAAAATCAATGTATCATAATTAATGATAATAAAATTTCACCAGATATCCAGTTCGATATGGTTTTTCTGTAAATAATTTAAATTAATAACAATGCATTAAACTAGCACTTTGCCTTTACATTGTATAAATAATTACAAATCACGCGAAAAATGAACCATACATTCAAATACTTTCAAAAACTACTTTACAATAACTAATCATCGAAAAAAAGATTCCTCTTCTATTCAAAAATCCATTCATAACCATCCACAAAAAACCATGAAAAAACAGTTTACAGTTACGAAAACATACATTTTCTCCCATAATAAAACCACTACAAAGATAAAAAAACAGGACCCCCGAAAATTCAGTAACCGTGCCTGGCCTGACCAAACTCTGATCTCGATCACTACCGCGCTTTCACCCCTGATAAACGCCTGGGGGTAGCAGCTCTGGTTGCGGTCGCGGATTTAAAGGGCGCGATCGGTCATTCGCGCGCCGTGGCATCGAACCGGTTACAACGCATGCGCCGCACATACGCGGAGGCCTGAAATTCCGAGTGCGCTCGAAATAGATCGATGACACTCGGGGCCGGGCGCAATCTCGAGTTGCGCTGGCGCGAGAAAAAACGAGCTTTTTCATTTCTTCCCCATTGTAAACAGTCTTATCTACCAAAAACCAAGATTTTCGACTTTTCGTTAAACTTTACACAAAATCACAGTATACGATTTTTTTTTTTTCTTTGAATGCATTACAATTACAATTTTTATTATTCACATATTATTGTTGAATTGAAAAAAATCGTTCTTAACAAAAGTAATGAATGAATTCAGTTTTTACGTCATCGCATTACACCAAAATTTTGCGTAATAGAAACTTTACATGGAATTCAACTGTAATTAATAATGAGCATCTTCCGGGAAAAAAAAATTTTTAATCACTTAAATTCGAACTTGACGCAATAGGACCACCAATGGGATAAGAAAGAAACGATGAGAAGAGGTAACGAGAAATGAGGGGAAAGGCGGAAGGAGAGGGGGGAGGGAGGAAGAAGGAGGGAGGGAGGAAGAAAGGGGGAGGGAGGAAGAAGGGGGCCTCTGAAATAACCGGCGACGCATAAGCGGCATAAGGTGCAACGCACGCACGTTTACCACGGCAGTGGGGGTCACGCGCTATATTAAGACGGTGAACTCCGCGGCGAGAGAGGCGACGATGATACACATACATCCCTCCCCGGGAGTCGCGAGGGGCTCGTTGCCCCGCGAAACGCCGAGACGATGACGCGCTACGGGGAGCGCGACCGCGATTGTTGCCGATTCTGAGCGAAAAAAAACACCGAGGGGATTTCCAGCTCCTTGAATTTTGCATTAGAAAACTCGCAAATATCAAATAAGGTGTATATTCTAGTACACAAATTATGTATGTAGCTCTCTGGATTTGAATTAGTAAAAAACCACTAATTACGCAAAATTTCACTAATTGAAAAAGAGAAAAGTTATCCACTAAAGATTAGTAAAAAACAACTTATTAAAATAGTGATTTTAGCTTACCAATTGAATTAGTAAGTTATGACTGAAGAAATAAGTGAATTACTACTTTCAAACTTTAGAAATTTCATTGGAGTTGAACAAGTTCTGTTTTAATATTGCATTTTTTTATAGATATATAAAGAAAACGGTAGAATATTTGAAATTTATTGAAATAAGAAAAAAATAATTAAAATACAATGATAATAAATTTGACGAAATAAAAAAAATAGGAAAAAAATAAGAAAAAAAATGAATTAGTAATCATAGTGTTTTAAAGAAAAAAGGAAATTTTAAGTTTTACGATATAATGAAAGTCAACAGAAAATAAAAAATATATTGAATAAAGATTAATTTAAAATTATTGAAAGAAGTGATAAGAGACTTATTATTCATATAAACTTTAAAACAAAATTTCATTTGCAAGATTGATTGGAAAAATTGTCAATTATGATTTATAATTTAAATTACAATAACTATCTCGATAATTATGATTCAAAGTGGAATAATGTTATGATTTTGGATAAAGAATGTAGTTATAGAAAAAGAATAATTTCGAAAATGATTTTTATTACGGGAACAGATAACACATCAAATAAGCAGAATGACTCCAAGTTTTCGAGTTCTGTTTATGATGTGTTATGATTTTTATCAATTCGTTCTCTTTCAGAACAACGGAAAATGAAAAAAATTCGTTATTATTCGATATATTACGCATTACAATGTAACGATCATGGTTTTTCTTCAAAATTTACTCATAAAAACTTTCGATTTTGTAAAAATAAAAATTTTAAAACGACGTAATCATTGACAATGTAATGTTGACAAAGTTTACAACGTTGAAAAATCACACGAGAATTTTTTTTTCTGAGATTGGAAGTATTGATTTAAAGTTTAAATTATAAATTTAGAATTTGGAATTCAAACTTTAGAATTTGAATCAGAATTCTCAGAATTTTTGAATTCTTTAATTTTTTTCACTGAATTCAGTAAATTCATAATTTCTCAACTTAAATTTATGAATATGAATCAGAATTTTCAAAATTAAGTGAAGTTTCATAGTGAATTCTTTTAATTTGTTCTTTCGTTAAGTGAATTCTTGAATTTTCCAAGTTAATTTGCGAATTTCTTATTTGAATCATAATTTTTTAATGTAGAATAGAAATTTCTGAATTTAATTCAGAATTTTTTAAATATGAATTTAAATTTCAGAATCTGAATTAGAGTTTTTGAATCTAGAATTCAAATTTCAGAATTGGAATAAGAGTTTTTGAATTTAGAATTTAAATTTCAGAATTTGAATCAAAGTT
Organism: Platygaster orseoliae; assembly: GCA_030522825.1. Lineage (NCBI taxonomy): Eukaryota > Metazoa > Arthropoda > Insecta > Hymenoptera > Platygastridae > Platygaster > Platygaster orseoliae. The sequence continues at coordinate 4,970 of JAPYZL010064959.1, read as the reverse complement.
TTTGAACTCATAATCCAAACTTTAGAATTTAAATCAGAATTTCTGATTTAGAACTTAAATTTCAGAATTCGCATCAGAATTCTCAGAATTTTTCCATTGAATTCAGTGAATTCTTGAATTCATAATTCAAATTTAAAAATATGAATCAGAATTCCAGAATTCAGTGAAGTTTCGCAGTAAATTCTTTTAATTTGTTCTGTCTTTCAATTAATTCTTGAATTTTTTCAGTGGATTTTTCGAATTTCGAATTTAAATCAGAATTTTTGAATCAAGAATTCAAATTTCAAAATTTGAATCAAAATTCTCAGAATTTTTGTATTCTTGAATTTTGAAAAATTTCCTTCGTAAGGGCTTCGTCGAGTTTGTTTTTTCGAGGTTTCACATTATTTTTAATAAGCCTTTGAAAAAAATGTTTATGTGATTTGTCAACGTTGTAAACTTTATGAACATGACAATGTAAGTAAAACGATTTGTAATTTGTTGATATTGAAAAATGTTTTTCAGATAATTAAATTGATCAATATATGGTTCCCAATTAGGGCTTAATGAAAGCTGAAAGCTTAGAAGAAAATACTCATTGTTTTTCCCTTTAGGGTATTGACTCCAAGAATTTGATTCATTTACAACGTGAAATATTAAGCTTTGTTTCAATCAAAAATTTTATGCTTGTGCTAACTAAGATTCATTTGTTGTTACTAAAAATTTTACAAGTGAACCAAAAATTTGTTTGAGTCAATCGAACTGGTTTTTTAGTTTAATATTCATTTAAATATCGGTATACTTCATTTATTGTTTTAAATAGGCATATAATATGCAAGTTGAAATGTAATTATTATTCGAGTTTCATCATAAATTATGTTTCATGTAAGTGAAATAAAATGGAAAATTGGAATCAACTTGTGTAAAATAAAATAATTGATAAAACGTAATGAACATGAAAATTAACAAAAAAAAAGAGAACAAACATTTCTTTTCTAAATATTTAAATTTTAAATATATCTCAGCTTTTTATTAATATTAATATTACAAATCTATATACTATAACTCCATTAATCAGTTCCAATACGAATATAAAAAATCCACAAAGTAAATTCATGAAAAAATTAATTGTGTATACAGAATATCAATCAATATCATGAGAAATGCATGTTAATAAATTATACCAAATAGCACTGAGAGTCAATACTATATTTTAATCATTCATATTCAATAAGAACTCTACTTTTCATACATAATCAGCTCACTGTAGAAAAATATCAACTGGAAACAACAATAGGAAAAACGAGGAAGTTGAAACTTTTTTCTATTAACGTTAACGGAACAGCTATGTTATATGTGACATTTGAATGCATTGTTACAATTGTTCGCAATCTCAAAAGTTTACAACTATCGGGTTGACAATGCTACGAGTTATAGATAACAATTATTTATATAAATTTTTTTGTTTCTATTGCTTACGATTTTTTGAATATTTTATTTCCCTAAAATGTAACCTATTCACAAAAATCATACAAATAAATAAATTACAAGCCAACATTAAAAAAAAAAAATTGTTATGTGGATTAGAAGAAAAAATCATGGATCCTTGACCAGTATTCACCGTCGCCGCAACATTTAATTATCGCTAGAGAAAAAATTACGAAACAATGCTAACAAGCCCTTATTCATTGAGAATTCACAAGTTGCGACAAAATTTTTCAACAACAATCTTAAGATATATTTATATTTTTTCAAGTAATTTAAGTAATTTCCGTTTTCGTCAACCTCAAAAACATCAAAAACCTCGAATCCGAAATTATAATCAACTACACCTATCCAACGATCTGTCGAAGGATAAAAATTCACCTCACGGGCATCCGGGCTGTGAGAGGACCTCGCCATTCAAAAAACGCATTTTTTTTCTCTCATCGGCGTAACCCAGGAAGATGGAGTCGAACAAAGAGTCTCGGCCTCGGGTTTCATCCTCTCTCGGGCCACGTCGAAAAATAGGGGAGCATTGTCACCCTGAGAGAGAGAATTCCCGAGGCCTAGAATCTGAGAGGGGTGAAAAACAAGAAGGGGAGGGGGGTCCCCCTTAGGGATGGTCTCTATTATTTGCCCTACGCTTTCCGAGAAGTAAAATGGCAAATCGATAAAACGTTGCGAAAATTACTCCTACGAATTTCCTAACGAAAAAAAAAAAACTGTCAACGAGTAAATTTTTCGATTTCTATAAAAATTTCTATTTCAATGAAAATACTCCACTAAAATATTTTTCTAAACATTTATCTTTTCTGTTACTAAAAATATCGAGAAACACAAACTATTTACATTTCCAAATCTTCTAATTGGATTATTTACAATTGAAACCTTATAAGAAAAGAAAAACTTCGTGGGTTGCTTTTTTTAACGAAACCCGCTTGGATATAACGATCGCCAAGTAAGTCGCTTTGGGGTTGTCGGGAAATTTCTCGCCGAGGGATGAATCACGTGCAAGAGTCTTTGGAACGAAGCGAGGGGTCGGTCAGCGAGTATCGATCGTGTTGAGAAGGTCGTTGCTGCTTTCGCCCGACGCTTCTCCCAGGACAAATCCGATTTTATCCCGCGAATAAAATACACGGTTTCACGTGATACCATCAAACTTGATAAAACAACGCTCGAAAAGATTACCAATAAACAGTGCCGACAGAATGAGAATTTTCCACGGATGGGCTTGCTTGAAAGATGTGCATTTCGTTAATGAGAAAATGTGATAATTCAATTTCATTCACTTATTGCAAAATGAAACGAATCAAATAGTTAAAAATAAACTTTTCATAAAGTTTTGATTTTTTGTTCATTCGTAGAATACTATAAACTGTAAAAAGTGCAATTTTCTATATTTACAGTAATGAAATTTTAAAGTTATAGATCACGTCAATTTGTTATGACGATTTTTTTATCGAATTACAGAATATTATTAACAAAAAAAATCAAGTTTATATTGTTATGAGTTTAACTACTGAATAACAAAAATTCAAATATCAAAAAGTTAAAAAAAAAATTTTTTGAAAATATGAACATTATACAAGAAAAAACTAAATGAACTGCGTTCTGAAAAAGTTGTGTTAATTGATAAATGAATTTCGTTAATTATTATGCAATATTTTTAAAATTCATGATTTTTCGTTAAAAACTTACGATTGAAATTACTGTAAATCAAAAGAGTTCAAAATTTTTAAATAATAAACAAACGAAAAATAATTGTTGATTCAGGTTCAGTTATTGAAAGTTAAATTTTTTCATTTAAAACGAATTGTTATCTCGAAATTCGAGTTACAAATTTTTTAAATTACGAATTTATTTTATTATTGGAACATATTCGATAAATTAGAAACAATGAACTAAATTTACTGTTTTTTTTTGTTGTTGAAATTTCAATTGAATAAACGCGAATATTTAGTTATATAAAAGCTTTAAATTCAAACTCAACTTTGAAATGTGCGGATCTCCTTCGAAATTTTTCGTTTCAATAATTAAAAAAGCAATTCAGTGGTAAAGAATATGCAATCCAGACATTCCATCCATAAAATGATTGAATCAAAACTATAAACGAAGATTATAAATCGAGAAGTTTGATTAATAATAACATTTACAAATGTGTTACATCATTACTTTTTATATGTTCATGAGGTTTACAACGTTGACAAATCACATGAATTTTTTTTCCAGAGATTTACCAAAAATAATGTGAAACCTTGAAAAAACAAATTCGACAAAGTCCCTAAGAACGAAATTTTTAAAAAATTCAAGAAAACAAAAATTCTGAGAATTTCGATTCAAATTCTGAAATCAGAAATTCGAAAGATAAAAATACTGATTCAAATTCTGTAACTTGAATTCTAAATTCAAAAACTCTTATTAAAATTCTGAAATTTGAATTGTAGATTCAAAAATTCTGATTTAAATTCTAAATTCAAAAATTCACTGAAAAAAATTCAAGAATTCAATAAAAGAAAGAACAAATTAAAAGAATTCACTGTGAAACTTCACTGAAATCTGAAAATTCTGATTCACATTCTTAAAATTGAATTATCAATTCAAGAATTCACTGAACTTAGTGAAAAAATGCAAGAATTTAAAAATTATGATTTAAATTCTAAAGTTTGAATTATGAGTTCAAAAACTTTGATTCAAATTCTGAAATTTAGATTCTAAATTCAAAAACTCTTATTCAAGTTCTGAAATTTAAATTCTAATTTCAAAAATTCTGAACTAAATTCTGAAATTTAAATTCTAGCTTCAAAAGATTTGAATTAGAAATTCGAAAATCAACGTAAAAAATTTAGGAATTCCCTAAACGAAATAAGAAATTGAAAGAATTCACTGTGAAACTCAAATGAATTCTGAAAATTCTGATTCATATACTGAAATTTAAACTAGTAATTCATGAATTCACTGAATTCAAGTGAAAAAAATTAAAAAATTCTGATTCCAATTCTGCAATTTCAATTCTAAATTCAGAAATTTTGATTAAAATTCTGAAGTTTGAATTCTAAATTCAAAATTTTTGATTTAAATTTTAAATCAATACTTGAAATCTCAGAAAAAAAAAGTCTCGTGTGATTTTTCAACGTTGTAAACTTTGTTAACATACTTTTTATATCCTCAATTCTCACGAAATGCATAAAAATAATTCAAATTACAAAATTTTTTTAATGAACCGAGTCAATCATCACCATTATGATCAAATCTTTTATTTTGTGCTTTTTATTTACCTCAAATAGTAAATTCGATAGAGAAAATCAAGTTTTTGCAAAACACTCCGCAAAATACAGTATTTCGTACTCAGAGAGCCTCCGCGAAGTAGCCTTTTGACGTATAGTACTTACTTTTCTGGCCTAGGCCGGCAAAGTACTTACTTTTCTGGCCTAGGCCGGCAAAGTACTTACTTTACCGGCCTAGGCCGGAAAAGTAAACAGCTGTACGCTGTTTTGTTGTGCAAGTAGCCG
>JAPYZL010064911.1:0-14244 GCA_030522825.1 Platygaster orseoliae | reverse complement strand
TTGATTGAAATTTTTACAGTAACTGTCTTTTTATATCAACAATGAAATATCAGTTTTTCGTCGAGTTCGTAAGAGCAGTTTGTTTTATATATCAGTTTGAGATACATTTTCCGGAAGATTCCCTATACCTTTCGTGTTAAAGTTCTTGACTTTGACATCGAAAATGTCCAGAACTAAAAACAAGAAAGACTTGAAACTTTAGGAAATCATCAAAGATATATTTCTTTACGTTATATTGAAATTTCCAGAAATTCCTAAGAGAGTCACCTGAGGGAAGTACTACCTTAATGTGACATCAGGAGTTCCGCAGGGGTCTCACTTGGGACCATTATTATTCAATATGTTCATTAATGACTTAACAGAGGGATTGAGGTATTGTAAATGTCTTGTTTTTGCTGACGATACAAAATTTTTTATGAGAATTCAATTCTTCTACCTTCTACCTATAGGAAGCTTTATTTGACTTTGGTACGGCCTATATTGGAATATGCTTCACCTATTTGGTCTCCCTATACAAAAAATGACGCATGATCCATTAAAAAAAATCCAGCATAGATTTCTACGACGACTTGCTGTATTATCAGGTAAACCAATTCCATGGGGTTGCCATGATTATAAAACATTTGAAATCGAATATAGGATTCCATCACTGCAGATCCTTCGTATAGAAGCTGATCTAATGTTTCTTACGCGTCTTAAATCCTATTTATATAGAAGTGATCTATCATTGTGAATTTTATGTTCAAAGTCATTTATTGCGATTTAGTGCTGTGACAAATTGTTGTTGTAAATACGCTGTGTTTTGTTTGTATTTCATTGTTGTTGTTTAATGCGCAATTCTTTCGAGCATTCTGATTTAATTATGTGGTAGTGTTTGGATGTCTTGTTTTCATTTCTATAAGCGTCATGTTATTCGTCGTTGTATTATTATGATTTTTGTTCGTGTTCGACAGATTTCTGAAGCGCGATAAGATATCGTACTTAGATAGTGTATTTATTAATCGTAAATCAAAAAAGGGCATATGCCCGTGCATGTATATAATAAATAAATCATTAAAATACTCACATTGTATATAGGATCGTTCGTGAAGAGAGTGGTCATTGCTGTGGCCCATGTCGCTCAAACTATGACGAGGGGACAAGTGTATGTCTCCGCTTTGTAAACTCTGATTCGCACTTGAAACACTTGCGCTCATTTCCGAAACTTTGACATTCCCGTGCTGAAAAAAGAAATCTTTGTTGAATATCTCGCAAATTTCAACTCGTTGAAGTTGAAATTTACCTGAACAGCGCTTTCCTGTTGAGCTGCGAACATCGTTCGCCATTCTTGATTCATAGACGCGTGACTTGGTGCGCCCTCTACGATTCTCTTATCCGACTTTCTGTAAACCGGCAAATTCACGTCGCTTTTGTTGGCCGGGTAGAGAACGACCATGTGATGACCCACTTTACCCTTCACATTGCTCAAATCTAACTTTCCGTCGTTTAACTTAGCAACCGCTTGCTTAGCTTCTGTCGATAAACGGTACTTGTTTATCTTCATTAGGTGCAACTTCATGCTGAGCAACTGGTCTTCTACCATGTCTGTCATGAGCTCCGAGTTGAGTCTTCTGAAAAGCTGCAAATATTGGAAATATCACCACGAGAATTGAATTAGTTAAAAATCTGTTGAGAATAGAAATTACACTGCGAAGAGAAGCACTCATATCACCGTGCCGATGAACAGAACCTGTTACAGCCTTTGCCCTTGCGATCTGTCTTTGTTCGAGTGTATAAAACAACTCTTCCACATTATTGTACTTTATGACCGAGTCATAAACGACACGTGGAATCGGCGGTACCAAGGCCTCCAACAATAAAACGCACTTGTCCAGTTGTATCAAAGGGTGTCTCAAATACGGCTGCATCATCGGTTGTAATTTACACTGGACGTCGACGATGTTCAGTGTCTTCGCAGCTGCTGAAACGAATCCTACTGTTGCGTGTCGTACCCAAAGGTTTGGGTGCACCTGAATAAGCAGGGGATAATTTTTGTTATAGTCCATGAAATCTTCAATTCAAAAAATCTGTTACCAAGAAGACGATGGTCTCCGTCAAAAGCAAGTACAAAGCGGATTTGTGCAAGAGTCCGAGCTCCGTCAAAATCGCCATGGCGTTGATAGCTTTTGTCGTGACGAATTCCTCGGGATCGGTGAGTCCCTGTTGCAGCAACGGCATCAAAATTGGACTGCAATGCCAACCAACGTACGCGGCCACTCCAACGATGCACTCGAAAAACGATCCCCGTAATTGCTTGTCTTCCTTGTCATTCAGAAACGTGATGATATGACTGAGCAACACGTCGTTGGCTTTTTGTTTCCCGAAGAACACGCACAGCTTGGTGATCCCGTTTTCCATGAGAGTTTGCTTGACCAAGTTGTTCTGATCGGTCAGTAACGTGGAAACTGATTGCTGGACCATTTCATGCAAAGTTTGCAACTCGTTGTCGTAACTCTGACGAGAGCCCTCTTTGTTTTCTGACTTGTTCAGATGGGAATTCTCAAGATACCGCAACGCTATGTGAGCCAAATGGGCGATGTTCTCAGCATACGCAGTTCTAACAATGACGGCCTCGTCTTGCGTGACATGCGCCAAACCAGGGAAAATGTATTCGGGGAAAATATTCACGTCCGAAGGTGGAATATTTTTCACAAGATAAAGGCACTTGGTTAAAGTATGGATCGCTGAAACTCGTACTCGAGGAGCTGAATCATGAACCAGTTGAAACTAGAAAAAAATTCGTCTTGAATTACAGTACTTGGAAAACCTGAAAATCGAAATACTCACAATGTAAGGCAAAATTCTGTCAAGAATCGTTTCATCCGAAGTGTTTTCTGCCAATTCGAGTAAAATTTCCAGACTTTGAAGCTTTGATTGTGAGTGATGTAGACCGTGGATGCAAGAAGTTACGAGTTGTGTGATGATGACAAGACCTTCAACGTTCATTTCATCTTTCTCTTCCACGTTCTGTGACATTTTTTTAACTTCGACTTCCTTATTTTCGAAACTTGAATGAGTGTTCTCCATCACGGTGTTTTTAGATTCATGATCAGAGTCAGTTTCAGTTGGTTTCACGTCAGAATTTTCAGGGCTATTTATTGAAACATCGGATTCGGTGAAAACTTCAGTCTCTTCATTTTTCTCATTGTCATTTAATTTTTGCAACTGCAAAAAATAATAGGTAATGAAATGGGAACTCAGTACAAAGAAAACTTGCAAAGGAAGATTTCAGGTTTACCCAATTTCGTTCTTCTTTTCTGAGTTGGCTGATGATGTAATTCATGTCATTTTTTATTCTGCCTATTTTTTCATCTGGAGATAAAATCGGAGAGCCAGAAAAAAGGAACATGTAAGGTTGAAGAAAGGAATAGAAATAATCCGGAAATATGTTTCCTTGAGCTTGAGACAGATAATTTTCTGCACTTTTACGATTGGCTGGATTTTTTTCTATCATCGATGCCAGTAATTTTCGTATTCCTTGATCCTCTATTTTATCAAGGTGCTTGTTTGCAGAATATTCTCCATTTCTGTATGCTGTGAAAGTTATATAGTATATTATGCAACCAGGGGCTAAATTTTTTCCCTAACTTAACCTTAAATTTAAATACCTAATAGTTGCGAAAAGTCAAATGGTGGATGACCTTCATTGTAAAGCTCAACCAATGCACAACCAGCAGAAAAAATGTCCATCATTGGATGTAAATCTCCAGTTTTAAGTTCATGTTCTGCCAACAACATAGTGTTGTTCACTTCGGAAGACAGAGTTTTCACAAAACGTTCAGGAGCGATATAACACGTTCTGCGAAGTTAAAATGTAAATTTAAAGAAAACTGTAATGCAAAAGTTTATGACTTAGGTACCTTCTTCTCGATGTGTCAAAAAAATATGAAAAATCAGCTGGATTGTCTTCTGGCAAATATGTGGGTTTGAAGCTTGCAAAATCAGTTAGCAGAATCCAGTTCCAACTTGTCACCATGATATTTTCAAGTTTTATATCTCCGTGGCATACTCCAAACTGAGAAATTTAGAAATTATGTGTAAAAATAGATTTCCGGTAAATTTTCCGAATCCAATGGAATTAGGAAAATTGGTGTGTGGAAAAATGAGTTACGTAAAATATTCGGAAAAATGGCTTTTCATTTTTTTTTTTTCAAGTTGATCTATATAACTCAAGTTGACATCTTTAGTAAATTACACGAATGTATAGATTTTGTAAAATTCTTGAAGGTTTCACCTTATGTGCTTGATTTAATGCATACAGCACTTGAAAAGTGATCCACTTCTTCTCGATACAGGATAAAAATGGTCTTGTACTTATGCGATCGTACAATGAGTACTTAACGTACTCTCTCATAATGAAACCCGCTTTCTCCGAGAGCTGTTTTACGAAAAACCACGAATCATTAGTAAATGTAGCAATAATCAATAATCTTGGAAAATTTATTCCATTCATTTTATAAAAAATGTGTCGTCAATTTTACAAATTTCAAGATAAACAGTTTGAAATCTTTCTATCTTCAAGTTTTGAATTTAAATGATGAAATTTTGAAGTTGGGTGTTTTCGATTCTGGTATGAGAAACAAAAATCATTAAAAATTGTAACTGTAACTAAGCTTTTGCGAATCTTACTATCATCCTTTGGAAGGGCAAACAATTCACTGCCGATGCCAATTTCGATCGAATTTCTTCGAGTTTATCTTTGTATGTTGGCAATGGTAATGTTGGGTCGTGTATCACAAACACTTTAACAACCACTAAACCCTCTTGACTTCTAGCCATTGCAACTTTGAAAAATCTCGTGCTCCCCAAACTGAAAAATTGTGCGTTATAAAAAGATTTCGTAACTTTTCAGTTTTTTTTTTCACATGGCGTAATTAATCAAGTACCAGATATGTATATACAAAATAGTAAAAAACTGTGAAGATGCAATTTTTTTAGAAATATATAATAATACTGAAAATGTATAGAAAATTTAAATTATGTACCATCGGATTCTAGAAATCTACAAAAATACTAGAAAATCCTATGAAATTTCATAAATATTAAAAAAATGCAAGGAATACTAGAAATCTTATGATACTCAAAAATTTTGTAGATTTAATTTATCAAAAATTTAGGATATATAAAATTCTAGAGCGTCAGGTTAAAAAGAAAGTATGTAGCAATTTATAGAAATATATAAAAATACTGGAAATTGCTACAATATCATATAAATAGTGAAAAAATGCTTAAAAAAACAGAACTTTATAAAATACTCAAAATCTATCTCAAATATAAATTCAAATTTTACAATATCAAATTCTAGAAACTTAAATAGAAATCCAACAAAATATCATACATTTTTTAGATTGTAAAAATACAAAAAAAATACAAAAAAAAAAAACTAAAAGTATGTACTAGGAATTTGCTACAAAATCTTATAAATACCGAAGAAAAAAACAGAAATGTATAAAAAAATTAAAATTCTTCAGCATTAAATTCTAGAAACCTAAATAGAAATTCAACAAAATACCATACTAATTTTTTAAATTGTATAAATACTGCAAAAATATGAAAAACACAAATTTATAAAGTTTAAAAATACCAGAAAATACTACACAATTTATTTGCTCTAAGGGACAGTAAAGTCCGTCAGGATTTTGTGATAATTGAACATTGAAAATTAATACAATGCATTGCATTGCATGTTATTTAAATATTACAATGATTCTTTAGAAACAGTTTAAATATTAATTCAGTGTATCAATATTTACTGTTATTTTATTTCCATTGAAATAAATAATTTTTTTCAATGCTTGAATAATTTCATGAAACAACTATGTATTTAAGTTATTAAAAATTTTGACCCTGATATTTGGAAGATTCAATATTAAAAACTTGAACATACATTTTTTTGGAAAGTGTAAAGTGAAGTAAAGTAATCAAAGGCATTTTTTTATTCGAAAACTTAATGTTTAAGGTATATATTAAATTTATAAGTAATACTTCAAAATTGTTGAAAAATTTTTAATAGAATGATTTAGATGAAATAATTCTATTTCAATTACCAAATTTACAAATTGATATTTTAAATTAAAACTATTTTTCAAATTTCGTAATTTTTTGATTCGTTTTTTGAGACATAGGGGAGACCGGGGCTATTCGGGATGGTGAAAATAACTTTGAATCTAAATATTCAATCAGCTCCCAGTATTCATGTAAGTTACATCTCTATGTTACTGTTTTACCAAAGGAGTTTGGCTGGCGTATCAACTCTATTGCAGTGAATACAGGCACATTTGTGATTTTTGGTATCAAATAGCGTCCAAAGTGAATTTTCTTTCTCTTTAAACTTTTCGATTTTCAACATCAAAAAAAGGCTGCAAATCTTGGGAGGTAAGTTTTTTTGCTTATTTATGATCAGGGAATAAGATTTATGTTGTGATTTTGATTTATCTTCATGCGTGTATTTACTATAATGTGCAATTTTCAAAAAAGCGTGTCGGGGCTATTCGGGACGCAGAATTGGCTCGACGCAAAAAAGAAAGTGGACCAATAAAAAATGAGGGAAAAATCAAAAAACCTAAAAAACTACAAAAAATAAAACAAAAAACTCCACCGAGGCAAGTAAAAGCACCGAAAATTGCACAAGGCAGCAGCTAAGACGTCAGACGCGATTGAAAAATGTTTTACAAAAGTTGAGCGATGATGATTTAACATAAAAATAATGAAATATCAATGAAAAGTAAATCAAAAAAGTAGAGTAAATGTTTGTGGCAAATAAAGCATTAAATTAAACTAACATCAAATATCTGAAGAGTTTGTTATTTGCTTTACTGCAAGTTGTCCCGAATAGCCCCTATACCTGTCCAGAATAGCCTTGCTGTAGGGGTTATTCGGGACAAATGTATTCATCAAGTTTTTCACAGAGCTAAAAAAAAAATTGGTTACATCGGCAAACTATTATCACTGTTCTCTAGAAGAGGGTTCAAGCTTTCCAGAGGTATATATATATTGCAAAAAAAAGGAAGGTGTACTAACTAAAATCAGCATAATACAAAAATCGTCTCAAATAGCCCTGGTCTCCCCTATATTTTAATTTATAATAAAAGAAAGTTAGTATTATCGAATTATAAAAAACAAGGTTTAACTTGTTGACAATATTGTCCCATACTATATTATTGTAAACTCAACTTTTATTTTGTGAGAAAAAATCATTAAATAAAAATTAATAAATAACTATATAAAAAATATTATTGTATTCCACAAAAATTTATTAATAAATGTAAGGCGTAAAAATTGTATGATTATTAAATCTTGTTCATTTCAATTATCGAAATATTTACATCCAAAAATTAAAAGAAAATTAACTTTTACATCTTATCAAAAAATTGTGCAGATTTATGAACTCTTAAGTTTTACATATTTAGTTCAAAAAATCTAATCTACTTGTACTTTTATTTAAATTTATAAATAAATTAACCGTTTTTCAAAAAAATTTTCCAAGCGATCGAATTCGCATTCCTTGCATAAAGGATAATTCAATTATTATAAATGTACTAGGTTTTTATATCAAATTTATAAGTTTTGGCGCAATAGCAATCTGAAAAAAATGTTCAACTCACTTGAGATCGAATAACAAATCATTATGATCTGTCAAATAATGTTCGACGGGAAATATTTGGCTCGGGGCAATGCCAACTAGATGATTCCCCATGTTTCTTTGTATTTTCTATTAACTGATGCGTTGTGATGAATACTTTCTGCACAAGAAAAGAAAAATTCGCTTTACTTTTGCAGAATCTCAGTGCAATCTTGGCAGGGTATTTGCGAACGTTTGTGAAAGTTTTTTCAATGTTTTTTTTTTTCGCTATTTTCAGCTAGCAAGCTGTCAGCGATGTTTTCATCAACTTTAATCATTGGCAATCACCAGCAATGACCAGCAATCACTGATACTTTCATGACAGGTTCACATATTGACGAATTGACATTACATTTCATCACAAATGTGTATTGACAGTGTTCATAACTTTCAATTTTCGTTCCTTTTCTAGCGCTCAATCAAACATAAGTTTGTCCGTGTTTAGTACTACCGTATTGTGTACCTACATTATTTTTATGTTGGCATCACTGATTTAGGTTATGGTCTCAATCAGCTGATAGCATCATCTAATCATATTTTATATATCTCTAATATTATATATTTTTCCTACAGCACTATTTACATGTAAAAAAGTGTCTTAGATTTCTTAAAAAAAAGTATTAAATTATGTTTTGATGTATTAATCTTCTAAAATGCTGCTGAAAAACTTGGTGAATCATTGCACTTTTTGTGTATGCAGATTTAAAACACTGTAAGTTTAATTCAGATTTTTGCAATTTTATTTGTAAACAAAAACAAAGGTTTCTCTGAATTGAATGAAAAAAAAGTTTCATACGTCAGGGTATTTATGTATTTTCAATTTATAAAAACGATAAATATAATGTAACCTTATTCAATGTTACACGTTTAGAAATTGTGAATTATTTATTGTTATTTATAAAATTGTATTTTTTAGTGTTCTTTGATTGATGTTATTGGATTAAAAAAAATTTATTCGATTTTCATTGATATTTTCAACTTTAAATAAATGTAATAATTTTGTAAAGAATGGGTATTTTATATACTTTAAATTATGTATAAAAAAAAATTAGATTTTAAAAATTATCTATTATTAGAAATCGTGAATTTTAAAACTAGAATGTTATACAAAAATTATTTCAATATAAATTTTTTTTGGAAAACTAAGAATGATAGTGTTAACAATTAGAGTTTATAATTAATAAAAAACTATAAAATTTATACGTGAAATTACATCATTCTAGTAATATAAAAAAAAGAATTTTTTTTTAACTCATACATATGCATAAATTAAATTTCTAAAATAGTGATATATTAATATATCATAATATTATTCTCTTAATGTATTTTAATTCTTAAATATTACTTTCTTGAAACTTGAATTCATAAATGCACATATTGCTTTCAAAACACAAATTTTTCATGTGCAAGTTATTTAACTTGAAAAGTTAAAATAAAAATTTTCTGGAAAGTCAGAGGAATATCAAGCCAACAAATTTAATAATTTTTTACATTGGTTCCAGGAAAAACTCGGTTCGAAGTTCGTTTCGAGCAATAAGATTGTACTCGAGCGAAGAGAAGGAACTAATCAAGGATTATCCAACTCCAGTTGATAACATCCGAAATTTCAGTATGAATTTAATATAATTTCTTTCTAAAAATGCTGTACAAAATATTTTTTCAGTGATGTACAGGAATGATAAAAATCTGCACTTACAGATTTTTGCAAAAATGCATATTTTGATCTTTTTTGAACTAGCTTGCATATTTTCACGTTTTCAGACAGACCGTGCATATTTTCTCCATTTTTTGGAAAAATTTTTCAATTACTAGCGAATTTTGTCAAGAATCATGAAGTTTCCTGAAGTTAAAAAATTTAAAACAACACATTATAATTGGAAAGTTGCATCAATTTTTTTTATTGCTGATATCGTTAGTTTATCAAAAAATATCAAACACGTATTTTTTCTTTTTTTCATATCTCAAAAATTGACGGTAACACAACGTTTTAAAAAGTATAATGATGTGACGTCATTCTAACTATATGACGTCATTTGCGTGCTCAGTATATCTATGTATACGAAACTATAAATTCACATATTTTCTAAAATAATCATTTTTCAAAGAAACTGAAAAATACGTATCAATTTTTTCAAAACTAATTGATACATATGTCCCCCAATTTGATTTTTTTTCATGCAATTTCCGAATTTGTTGCAATGTCGCAACAAAACAAAAATGTTGCACATTGATGTTTTCGTCGTTTTCCAGGTATAATTGCACACGTAGATCATGGAAAGAGTACTTTGGCCGATCGTATACTTGAACTCACAGGAGCGATTAAGAAGCATTCAGGAGCCCAAGTCCTGGACAAATTGCAAGTTGAAAAAGAGCGGGGTATCACGGTGAAGGCTCAGACAGTGTCCTTGAAATACTTGCATCAAGGGAAAGAATATTTATTGAACCTCCTTGACACACCAGGACACGTTGACTTCTCGGCAGAAGTTCATAGATCGTTAGCATGTTGCCAAGGCGTCATTTTACTCATCGATGCCAATGATGGCGTTCAAGCTCAAACAGTGGCCAATTTTTATCTAGCTTTCAGCAGCAATCTTACAATCATTCCTGTCATTAACAAGATTGACTTGAAGAATGCGAATCCTGAAAATGTTATTAAACAGTTGAATGCCCTTTTTGAAATTAAGGCAGAGAGCGTGCTGAGGATTTCCGCCAAGTTTGGAACTGGCGTTGAAAAACTACTCGAGACAGTTGTTGAAAGAATCCCATCACCAGAAGTCATTAGAGATAGTCCTTTGAGAGCTTTAGTTTTTGACAGTTATTTTGATCGGTATAGTGGAGGTAAGATGACTTCCAGGGTTGTATAAAATTGAAATTGTTGATTAGATTTTTGTTTTGCATCACTTCTTGTCTTTATTACAGCGATTCCTCTAATCTATGTAAAAGAAGGATCCCTATCAGTAGGGCAACAAATTATGTCGGCGCATACAGGAAAATGTTACGAAGTCAAGAATCTTTGGTTCCAAAGGCCTGATAAAGAGCTTGTCAAAACTATGTTAGTATGAAATGAAGAAACTTTTCAGGGGGGGGGGGGTTATTTGAAAAATACATATATTTTTTTCGGCATTTTATAATTTTTAATCTTCAACAATCTTTATTTATTGTGTTTGTATTGTTTATTGTTTATCATTATTTTTTCAATTTTCGAAGAAAACAATTAATTTATGAACGAAACAGTGAATTTTACATAGATATGCTGGACAAGTTGGCTGCTTCTCGTGCAATATGAGATCAGTCAAAGAAGCTACCATTGGTGACACTTTTTACCTTAAGGGCAGTCCAGTGGAAGCTTTACCAGGTTTCACTGCTGCAAAATCTATGGTGTTTGCTGGAATATATCCAATAGATCAGTCACATTATCAAGAATTAAGTCGAGCTATTGAAAAACTTGTCTTGAACGATTCTGCTGTGTCTTTGACAAACGAATCCAGGTAATAATAAAAGTCCCGAAAACCACGAATTCTGTACGAAATTCTAAGACGATTTTCCCTTGCCACTTTTCTCAAAACTCAAAATCAAAAAAGATATTCAAGTCGAAAGTTTCAACCAATCAGATTCAGTGAGAGTGAGAAAGGTGCATAGAATGGGAACAGCGCCAGAGTGAGAGAGACGCGAAACGCTTTCCTTTGCCTTCAACTTTCAAACTGTTATATCTTTTTTGATTTTGAGTTTTGTGAAAAATGGAAAAGGGAAAATTGTCTTAGAATTTCATTTCACTTTAAACTCGAAAAATGTGTTGATTTCTCAGCCCAGCTCTTGGACTAGGTTGGAGATTAGGATTTCTTGGCTTGCTTCATATGGATGTTTTCACTCAAAGATTGGAGCAAGAATATGGAACTTGCCCAATCGTGACTGCACCAGGAGTTACCTACAAAGCGAAAATAACCGGAGCCAAGCAAATCGCGAAGTATAAAGGCGAAGAGATTTTGTTTAATAATCCAGCAGATTATCCTGACGCCAATTGCACTGAAGCGATATACGAGCCTTTGGTACTTGGAACGATCATTGCACCAAGTACTACAAAATTCCCAATTTCAAATTTTAAGGCAATTATCCAAGATTAACTCTAGTTGATGTTTCTTTTCATAGTGCAATATCTGGGAAAAATTTATGGTTTATGCTCTGATCGAAGAGGACTGGAAAAATCGACAAAACCGATTCACAATGATCGAATTATGATGCAATTCGTACTTCCGTTGAATGAAATAATTGTTGATTTCCATGATACTTTGAAATCTATCACTTCAGGCTACGCCAGTTTTGATTATGAAGACCATGGTTTTAGAGAATCCAGCATCGTGAAAGTGAGCCAAGACAATAATTATTTAACAGGAAGAACGTTTTTTCAAGTGTAATTTTTCAGCTGCAAGTTTTGTTGAACGGAAATCTTGTTGAGGAATTTTCTACTTTAGTTCACTCTTCAAGAGCAACAGAGATTGCTAAGAGAATGTCTGCTAAATTGTTGGAAATCATTCCAAGGCAGCAGTTTTTGATTGCTATTCAAGTCGTGGTTGGTACAAGAGTGCTTTCGAGGGAGAACATAAAGCCTTACAGAAAAGATGTTACACAGAAAGTTGTATGTATTTTTTATTTTCAAACGTAGGGATGTAGTGAAAAATGTTTTGCAATTTTTTCTTTCTTGTGTTTCAGAAATCCGGTCATGATATGGCGAGAAAGAGCAAACTCCTGCGAGCGCAAGCTGAGGGGAAAAAGAAAATGAAGATGATTGGAAAAATAAGCCTGCCGAGAGAAACGTTTATTAAAGTTCTTAAAAAATGAACAAGTGTAAATAATAAATGAATTCCTATGACGAATTTGTAGTTAGATGGAATTTGTATTTAATAAGCGGTTGAGAGCAACTGATCCGATTTTTATAATAATAAAAATGTTCATACAATACATGAAAGTTCATATTTCTTTTCACACTTTATGTTAAAAATTTTTTCAATTATCAGCTAACTAATACATTATAACATACGCAACTATTAATGAAATTCAGACCTTTTTTTTAATTTTTGTTGGTTTTTATTGCCAATTATGCAATTAGTTGCAAATATTAATTACTCATGAATACAAGCTCTAATGAGTTTCTCCATATTATACAGAAGCGTAAACATCGACTTCCTCATTTTTTCAGTGATTTTCACTATTACGAAATCTCTTAGGAAATTAGGAAGTCTTGATAGAATTAGAGTTTTGACATTAGTTTGAACTAAGTCATCAAGTGTAAATTCCTGTATCTGAAGGTTATTAAGAATCAGATTCTCGAGACTGCTGCAATCTTTGAGAGCAATAATGCCCGACGCTGTAACTTCTCTGCAACCTGAAAAAAAACACAACATTTTTCAATGCTTGCGTAATTCTTAAATTGACCTCATTATTAGATGAAACAGTTTTTACCTTCCAATTCAAGTGTCCGAAGTTTTGGGCAGAATTTAACAAGGTTTGCGATAACTTGATCAGTCATTGACGTGCACCCTGGCAACTGCTGGCAACGGCGGTCCGAGAGCCCGCACTCGAAGGTCTCTCGGAACCCTCTCGGAAAGGGTGCTCATACCGAAAACGACAAATTGTCGGATACCGAGAGTGTACTTGGTCACCACTGGCTGGCGATTCTCTGGATTATACAAGTGCCTTCCGAGAGAGTTCCGAGAGGTCCGAGAGGCTTCCGAGAGCACTCTCTCGGAAGTCCCTCGGAGCCCCGTCGCCAGGGCGGGGAATGAAAAATGCTACTCATAAACTTCTTGCTCTACATGCCTTATAATTTTTGGTAAAAAATCATTTCATAAATCCAATATTCTTTTGTCAGTGTACTGAAGAAAAACTGAAAATTTTTGTTTGAAAAACCTTTAACGGCAGGCCAAAAACCACACAAAACTAACAGTAGAGTTTTGCTGATTTTCGCGACTGTTTCATAAAACTATCAGTTCAAATTATTTTTGCAACTACATTTATTTCCGTTTGTCCAATAGTTACATTTTTCTGAACAATACTGCTCTCGACAAATACATAACTATGTGTGTGTGTGTGTGTGTTCGCATGTAATTTTTCAATATTTATGCTGAATGTACTTAACTGTAATAATGAAATTTTTATATATAAGCATTCTTCAACACGAGTCATTAGAGTCTGTACTGTATTTACTTAATTTTAACATTACGATTTCTCAAACTTGTATTTACTTTCGAACATTTTTTTATAATTTTAAAAATAGAGCTTAATAAGTAACTACATGTTTTTTCCAATATTTTTATATATTTTAGAAAATTTTTATTTAAAACATCTCTGCCCTGGCATGCAGGTTACAACTCTTGAAAGTTGTAGTTGGGTTGCTAATTCTGAAAACTGCAACCGAAAATCATAAAGATGAAAACAAGTCTGGAAAGCAATGTCCCACGAAAAATCAGATGTTTATTATGTTTTGCTGTATTAAAAAAAGATTCAAAAGTCAAATTCATAATATGTAACAAGCTAAGTGAAAAAATATGAATAAATATTCCCATGCTAACTATGAGTAAAAGAAGTGA
>JAPYZL010064906.1:0-18965 GCA_030522825.1 Platygaster orseoliae | reverse complement strand
TGTGCAGCAGTTGGCAGCACTGCAGCAGACAATTGTATTGCTGCTAAGGGGTTGGACATAACAACTTGTCTCATGTGTGTATCACGATTTTTAGCGTAGAACAAGATAGGCGACGAGCGGTCCATGTTCTATATGGTCTAAAGGTACATTTTCATGGAGCGTTTTTGATGCCAGCGTCAAGTGTTTACAATGCAACAGAAAGAGAGAGAATATATTTCTTTCTCTCTCTGTTGCATGCGAAGCATGCTTGACGCTGGCATCAAAAACGCTGCATGAAAATGCAACTTAAGGGAAAATTCCCCGAATAATCCCTAGAAAACAGTGTGCTACTGAGCCACTCTTACCAACGTAAAAACAAAAAAGCGCCAGTTTTCACTTTGGTCTCTCTTGCTCCTGCAACGTTCTCAAACCACTGAAAATCCCAAAGCCACCCCACTGTTATCACTAATACGAGTGATGATAAGCAGTGATAAGAAAAAAGAAATTCTCGTCTTGGCTGAAAAACATACAGTAAAGGAGTAAAAAGTGACGTGCGAGATCCGTGTTCGCGTGTGAAAAATTGGGGCGTAGCGGTTGTCGCGCTTGCAAGGGCTTGCTGTGTCGTACTGTAAAGTCAACTGTCAAGTCAATCGTTATCTTTTCTAACCTTCACGAGCTTCGAGGATTGCGCTTTTCACAGGCGTGTCTGGCCCAGTCGAAAAAAACATGCGTTTTTCGTAGCCGAAATCGCGATGAAGTCGCTGACCCTCGAATCGTGATCATCCTCGTTGGCGGCACGTTGACGGGGAACGGTAGGTACAATCGGGTTCAAAAATGTACTGCCATTCAAATTTTACGTAAATAACGAATGGTAATTGGGTTTATGAGAAGGGTATATTCAGATTGAACTATAATCAGCTCGGGAATAGATCATGCTATATTATTTCGAAGAAATGAGAACAATTTTCGAAATGTCAACTTAATGCTAATTGCTTGAAATATTCCGAGCTAGAAGGTTTTTTACATTTTTTATTTGTTTATTCTCTAAGAATAAATATTTAAGGATTGTTATTGTTACATGTCAAGTTTTATTGCTTTAGATCTGAAATATATTGGTGGATCCAGTATTTGCCTGTTTCTTGTAAATTTTGTGATTTGTTTAAATTTTTGTTCAGTTATTTCAAAGAGAATATGTAACAATGTGTTGTTATTAATGATATTGTTGGTTTTTTAATATTTATTTGAAATTAAATATAATATTTGAATTTCAAATAAATATGTGACATCAATATCAACTGCTTGAAATATTCCGAGCGAGAAGTTTTTTACATTTTTTATTGTTTAGTCTCAAAGAATAAATAATTCAGGATTATTGATGTTGAATGCCAAGTTTTATTGCTTTAGGAACATGAAATATACTGGTGGATACTATACTTTCCTTTTTTTGTGAATTTTCTTCATTGTTTTAATTTTTGTTTGGTTCCTTCTAAGAGAAGTTTGAACAATATGTTGTTTCGAATGATACATTGCTATTTTAATTTTTATTTAGAATTAAATACAATATTTGAATATCAAATGAATATATTACATCAATGTCAATTTAAAGGTAGCTGCTTGAATAATTCCGAGCTAAAAATTTTCAACAATTTTTAATTGTCGATTCCCAAAGAATAAATAATTTATGATTAATAATGTTTCATTGCTTTGGGAATATAATCCTAAAATATATTGGTAGCTCCTATATTTGCTTGTTTTTTGCAAATTTCGTGAATTATTTGAATATTTTTAGGTATCCCTATAAGAGAAAATTGAACAATAATTCTTTACAAAGTTTTTTCTTTTCTATATTTTGTACCTTATAAGAATACATCTTCAATGCTATTATTATTTTATTAATCTAATTTTAGAGTCTGTCTGAAATTCAATCTAATTGAAATTCATATTTTTTTAATATGTTTTGATGAGAAGTTATTTTTCATAGGTTTTTATGATAATTTTGCTGTAATCTTAATGATGGTTAAAGAACATAAATAATTAATTTAGTTGCATCACAGTCTAATTTCCTACAGCTTTGAAATTTTTATGTTGACAAAGTTTACAACGTTGAAAAATCATACAAGAATTTTTTTCTGAAATTTAATATCAACGATTTAAAAAATCATCGACGGTGAAATTAGTTGTTTTAAAAAAAGTTCGATTTTTTTAGATTCTTGTTATAAAAACTTTTCTTGAAAAATGTTATTTACTGTAGAAATAAAAATATAAATAAGTGTAATTATGTTATTAAATAAATAGTTATAAATCAAATTATAAATAAATAATTTTAAGGTCGACCTGATAAGAAATTTCTAATTGTTATAAGCATCTTGTCATTTCTTATAAGAACCAAATTCACTAGTGTATAAACATGTAGAAAATTTGTTTTTTAAGGTTTTACATTTTTTTGTATATTATTATTGCATAAAAAAATTTTCATGTGATTTGTCAACGTTGTAAACTTAATGAACATGAAATTTTGAGGAACTTCTATGTGATTTCCTAGTTTCTGTGATGATTTTAATACGGTTTTGATATTTCTCATCATAACAAGGTTTTTGAAAAATAATACTAATTTTTTGTTTTTAAGATTTTCAATTGGCCTGTGAATCAATTTTGGTAATTTTTTCAAAATTGTGAAAGCTCTTCAAAAATTATATGTATTAAGCATTTCTCTAAAAAGAGTGAGTTACTGCATTTGTTCGCAAATGACGAATAGTTTTTTAAAGTATTTTATCATTTCCTTGAATTTGATGATTTTTTGTAGTTCTCCAAAGTTCTTAAAAATATGTTTTAAAGTAAAATTAACTTACCTATGCAATAATTTCTTTTAAGAGGTAAAAAATACATTTTCCTGCTTTCTAGAGAAAGAAATACTTAAAATTTCATAAAGTTTTTCAAGATTTCTAAAATTTGTTCAGTACCTGAAAAATTGTGTCTGTTTTGTACAAAATTTTTGATATTTTCACTAATTTTTAATATTCTCCGAAATCAATAAAGCCTATAAAGTTTCTTTAAACTGCTTGCAGAATTAAAATTTGTTGATAATTTCAGAAAATCACTAGAAATTTGCAGATTTTGCAAACATTTTCAATTGTTTGTCTCAATTAATAGAAACTCCAAGAAGTTGAAGCTAATTTCAAAAACTCTTTTTAATTTTGTTCCGATCAATTATTATCATTGTTTATTTGTTTTTTGAAAATGGAAATACAATCTGAGATAATCGACAAGTACTGGTATTATTGAAAATCATTTAGGTTTTGAAGAAAAATAAATGTTAAAGAATTCAAAAATTCTAGTAATTTTAAAAAATAATAAAAAAATTAATATATATATATAGTTAGTGATATTCTCCTGTTTATTTAAAACAGAATAAAGAATCTTCAATTATTCAAAGAAGTTAACAATCTCATAATAGTTATTTAAAGTTATCTAAAATCATATAAATTCTTGAATAAATCAAACAATTTTTTGATTTTGCAAACATTTCTTCACACCTCGTAAATTTATATTTTTACTCGATATCCCAGTCAATAATTATTATGGAATTTCTATGTGAGAAAAAATTTGTCAAAAGCAGAAGACTATTAAGAAAAAGAAAAAGAAGATGACAAAATTCTGACTAATTTTTTCTCACGTATAAATCTGGTAATAATTATTGATTGTGACATCGAGTAAAAATATGAACTTAAGGAATTGTTTCAACGCACTGAGAAATAAATAATAATTTCGAAAATTTATTCTCATTTTCTTCAATATTGAAGAATAATTCCGATAGTTTTGTTAGGTTTCCAGTAATTCTTCCCAGATAAATTTTTGCCAAGTTTGACGAATTTCAAACAATAGTAAATAATTTCCAAGAAACATAAATAATTTTCAAAACTCAAGTATAAGTATTAAAAAATTTTCAAATTTTCAAATTTAAAACGTTTCGATTCCTATATCCCTGCATTTTTTAAAATAAATTATTAGTTGATTAAAAATCAGTGCATATGTACTGCAATGAAAAAAGTTATAATTTATCTCCTGAGTAATTTAAAAAGAATAACTTTTTGTGGTTGCTTTTGAAATAGTTATATGCTATTTGAGCTGATTTCAGTTAGTTCACAGTTAACAGAAGAATATAACTTAAAAGATTTGAAATTTTTGTTTTTATAT
The DNA here is from genome assembly GCA_030522825.1 of Platygaster orseoliae. Classification (NCBI taxonomy): domain Eukaryota; kingdom Metazoa; phylum Arthropoda; class Insecta; order Hymenoptera; family Platygastridae; genus Platygaster; species Platygaster orseoliae. Next base: position 14,792 of record JAPYZL010064906.1, on the reverse strand, counting down.
TACAAAAATGGATATTTCATTCATCTTGAGTATTATAGAATATTTTTAGCACACAAATTGAAAAAAAAAAAAACAATCATCTAAATATTTGCTGAACAAACAAATTGGAAATGAAAAATCAAAAATCAAAAAGTCTTTATTACTTTTGTTACCCTTTTCCGATATTTCATTAACAATATAATTATTTAAACAAAATAATTATTTGTTATGTATACTTTTTACAATATAAAGTTTTATTTGTGATTTTATTTTCTTCTAAGATAACAATTCATTAATATGAATCAATCACTGGTAATGTTTTCTTTTTTCTTGTATTTTTTCATTTTACCTTGTTTTATATCAAAATTGTACATAAAAAATAATGTTCAGATTAGTTCATGAAATGTTTTCAGGATTTTGTCGAATACCTAGATTCTCTCTATATAAAAAAGTTTTTATAAACGAAACTCTTTGTAGGAGAATTTTTATTAATTATTAATTTTATGAAAAGTCAAGTATTTTAATGAATATTTTAAAAAAGTACATAATTTTGATCGCAGTTCCTCTTGGAAAAGGACGCTTGCATTCCCTTGAACCTTGTGGTTGAGTCCAGAAAAAAGGGCGACGCACGTGGACAACATGGCATCGTCAAATAGGGGCATGGGCTCGAGTCGAGGTATACAAATAGGATCTGCCTGGTTCCAGAAAAAAATCAACCTGAGGCCCCAGCACCGGGGTGTTCATCTCGTCACTGAGGAAATACTCCGACAAATACCTGAGCTCTGCCAGTTTGCAGTGGGCCTTTGTCACATACAAAGTAGGTTTCTACGTTTTCCAATTTTGCAATTTTGACTTTTGGAAATTGACAAATTGATGATTATCCATGTCAACAAAAATTTTTTTTTTATTTATAATCATTTTAAATTATTTACTTCACTCTAATTTTATGATTTTAATTTAAATAAAAAAAATGTTGACATGTTTGAATACTTGAAGTTCACAATAATAAAAATTTTTCGTGTGCAAATTTAAAAAATTATAAAAACTTTTAAAGTCTTTTAAAGTTGGATAACATTCTGAAGTACCTCTTAGAAATATATTAAATTTCCAATTTTGTTGAGCCTGAAACTTTTTTGATTGAAACGCCCAAGCTCGAATCACAAAATTTGATTCAATATTTTTTACAGTTTTACATACAGATGCAAGCAACGAAAATCTGGTGCTATTTGTTACTTTAATTTTACAAAACTTCAAATGTTGAAATTTTGAAAAAAATGATTTAAAAATTTGAGAAATTTGATGATGTAAAAAAGGGCAGCAATTATGACCATGGATTTTCATTGTGACTTATTTTTGCAGTTCTGCACACATCGGCTAGTCTTGCATTAAATGAAAGCTGGGATCCAGACGTCAGAGATGACATGGAAATGATGCTGAATAAAATAGTTCCTGAAGGACTTGCATATAGGCACAGCTGTGAAGGACCAGATGATATGGTACTATTTTGTTGTTATTCCTTGAAATTTGAATTTAACTATATTTTAAATAACTGTAGTTCGATGTTATAGTATAAAAAATTCATAAAAACAAATTATTACACTAGAATCTCGTTGGAGCAAGTGCATGTAAACTTGCACTATTAGTCAGATAGAGTTTCAAGCTTACAATCAAATTAAGATTATATTTTTCAAACTATTCAAAATATCAATAAAGCATGAATTTCCATTACAATTTTATGAACAGTGTGTGATAAGTCTTCTGAACTTGGCTGCAAGAAAAGATGTACAAAATTTTGATAAATTATTATACTAATATTTTCTTTATACTAATTTATGTAATATATTATGGTATAATACATTCGTTAATAACAGATGTACATAATATCGATGGGTCCCTAGAAAAGTATCGTATCTCTTGGGGCTCCCGAGCATTTCATCGTGTTTTTGACAGAGGTGGAACATTTCATAATAACTCAAATTTTTGACATTTTCCGAAAAAGTCATTATTGATTTCTCTAAACCCTCAAGAATGTTCCACAATAAATTTGGAAACCAATTTTCAATTTTTACCTATTAAAATTGAAAACCAAATTCCAATAATTGGAATGACGAAATACTGGTTGACAGGATAATTTTGACTTGGCTATTCTTTTGGAACGTTTTGTTTTTACAAGATTAATGTGCTTTTTCCTGTTGTTTAGTTCGCTGAGCAACAAATTTTCATTACTTTGTAAATTAAAATTGATATAACAATGCGTTTGAACATATTTTTGCAATATTCTGTTTCTATGAAAAATACATGTTGTTGCAGAAGTAAATGACACTGATTTTGTGAAATTTATTTATTTAAACAATTTGTTTTAATAAAATATTGCAAAAATTTCTTTTTGCAAGATTTATGTCGTTTTCATAGTTTTTTAGGTTGCCGAGTAAGAATTAGAGATCATTTTTGTGAAATTCGTTTATTTGAACAATTTATTTGAACAAATTATTGCAAAATTTTTCTTCTGCAATATGTATATCCTTTTCATGGCTTTGTAAGTTGCCAAGTAAGGATTTAACATTGTTTTTGCAAAATTTTTCTTCTATAATATGTATATCAATAACAGAATTTCAAAAAAACAAGATAAATCTTTACTCAGCAACTTGAAAAACCATAAAAAGTGCATGCATATTGTAGAAGAAAAATTTTGCAATGGTTTGTTTATAAAAATTGTAAAAATAAATTAATTTTGCAAAAACAATATCTTTACTCGGCAGCAACCTAAAAAGCTATGAAAATGATATAAAAATTGTAGAAGAAAAATTTTGCAGCATTTGTTTAAATTAATCGTTAAGATAAATAAATTTTACAAAAACAATGTCAAATTCATACTCGGCAACTAAAAAAGCCATTAAAAGGATATACATATTGTAAAATAAAAATTTTGTAATAGTTTGTTTAAATAAATAGTTTCAATAAACGAATTTTACAAAAACGATATAAAATGCTTACTCGGCAACCTGAAAAACCATGAAAATTACACATATCTTGCGAAAAAAAAAATTTTGCAATATTTAGTTGAAATAAATTGGAAAAAATTTAAACAAAAGAAATTCATTATAGTATGATAACCAATATTATTGATACAAAATATGCAAAAGACGGCTTTAGAAACCATAAAAGGCATATGCATTTTGCAAAAATATATTTTCGCAATAGTAAATTAAATTTAATTATTATAACAAATGAATTTTATTTATTACAATATGAAAAATATGCCAGTGATGACTTCGAGCATGAATCTGAAGGACAATTATCATTTAATTCTTTTAAAACAAAGTTTATTGAAAAAATTTTTCGGCCACACTTATGTGATAAATATTCGAATAATTATTTCATGAGTAATTACTCTAAAAATTATCATAAACAGTTAATTATCAATACAGAAGCGTAGATACTTAAAAATGTTTACGTGAAAAATATTTTTTGAGGGAAAGAATTAATTTTTCATAATCAAGTTTACAGCTTTCATATTTTTAAATAATAAAAAATTATTATGAAGATTATTGTAGTATACAAATATTTTTTCAAAATCCACTACATTATAATCATTTTTGAATGTCTAGTGCAAGAAAAGTTATTCGTTTTACGCGTAAATTTTTTTATGGAGAAATATTTTTAATATGTCCATTTTTTGTCTTTCTTGCTGTATATTTAAAAATAATATTCATTCTTCTGTTAAAAAATACACAAAAATGAGTCCAAAGATAATATCTTAAAAATATCAATAATATGTGATTAGAAACATGTGTAACATATTGTTTTCAAGCTAGCATTGTGTTTCTTGAGTGACAGAAACTTTACATCAAGTTATCTCGAAACTGTGATTTTTGAGATACCATGAAATATTTCATCTCTGTCAAAGATACAATGAAATACTTGGGAGTGATGAAAGATACGATACTCTTCTAGGGATCCATCGATATTGTTTTTTTTTTATTTTTTTTTATTTTGAAAGTAGACTCATTCAAATGATAAAAATAAAACATAAGTTTTCTCAATGATGATATTATAATAATTATATTATGTTTTCCTGAAGAGGGCTACAATTTAGCCGAAAGCTTGAATTAAAAAATGGAGAAATAAAAAGAATATCGTTCGGGGACTAAAATTATTTACATTGTCGGAGCAGATATATAAATTGATTATTATCGTTCCTCCACCGGAACGCACAATTGAGATGTGTGTTCCCCGGCGCCTCGTCGCCTGTAACCACTAGTAATGGGCGTTATTTCGTATTTCAAGCCGGCGCACGTGAAAGCGTGCTTTCTGGGATCCTCGCTGAGCATCCCGATAACGGATGGGAAGCTCGCTCTAGGGACCTGGCAAGGTGTTTGGCTGTGCGAGCATCGCGACCACGCCGGCAGTCGCAAGCTCGTGCTGACCTTGACCGGCTGCCTGCGCGACTCGGCGCGCAGCCCCCTTAGCCCTGTCAGTCCTATCGCCTCGACAAGCAGCTAGGACCACTCTCACCCCCAACGGCGTGGCAAACGTCAGCTACGCATATCCACGTCCAGCGACGAAAGCTAGCGGCTGCCTACCTCTAGACGAATCCTAAGAGTACGATCTAAGGAAGAGTGATGATCGGATACTTGGTCGCGCGCGTACACGAGCCAAAAGAAAAAAAAACGAAAAAAACATCAAGACGCTCGGGGTGTCCAGCGAGTCGGGGAAAAAACGACCCTCGAGAAACAACATCAAGCAGATTTTTCGACGTCGTTTCTGACCTCGGAACGAATTTGTGGTATCTTTAAAAGTGGTAACTAAATGATCGAACCCAAGCCCACGAAATTGTCAAAACGAAACGAATTAAATAATAATTGTTTTCTTTACCGCTAAATTTTGGTGCGGGGATTTTTGATCTGCCATCCTTGTACTCTCCTCTGATTATTAATGCCAAGGCACAAAACTGAAAGTACACGCACACAAATATTTACATACATACATACATACATGTGTGTGTGTGTGTGTGTGTGTGTGTGTGTGTGTGTGTGTGTGTATACACGGGTCGATGATAAACGAAGATCAAAAACCGTAATCGCTGAACACCCTGATCACGAATCGTCTCTACCGAATCTCTCTGCGTCCAACGCTTTCTCTTTTTTATTACTTTTCCATCAACAAAGAATAAACACGCCAGAAAAAAAAAGAAAAAAGAAAAAAAAATTACAAAAAAAAGCCGCCGATGCAGATGCACGATATCTGTATCCCGCTAAGGGTTAGCTAGTGTCCAGCACTCTCCTCTCATACTCTTAGCTGAAAAAGAAAGACTTATCTATTTGCATTAAAATACGATGCGTCCAATATTCCGAATTTAAGTAAAGGTAAATTGGTTTGACGACACGGAAAACGGGTAACATGCGAAAAACAACCCTTTTATAATAGGAACGCGAAAATATATAAAAAAAAAATATTCTTAGCTGAAAAAGAAGAAAAAAGAGGAATCAACCTTTCATCCTACTTTTCTACTTTACGCGAAAGCAATTTTTCTGCTTGGGTACACGCAATCGTGGCGCGATTCTGAGTCACTGCTTGAAATACCATAGGCTAGGACATTTATAATGACGTTTTCAAAATGCGTTGGGGGTGTACATAATTCATAGGAATCGCGAATCCGCGAATTCTTTGCTTCGCCGTGATGATGGTACGACGGATTCTCTTGGTGGCAATAAAAGGAAACATGGACAATTTTGAAAAATAATGGAATCAAACGAGGTAGGATTGTATTTTTGAAATTGTTGTCATTGTTAAACATTGTCATAGGTTAAAGTTTTTTCACAAAATTAAGAGAGAAAAGTGGAAAAATACAACCTTTACCTTCCGCCCTTTTTGACAGCTCTGGAAATACCGTCCAATTCATAATAAAATATAAGCAGTTACTTCCATGAACTATATGTCCAAAAATGAATGCCCATATCTAAGCCGTTTTTGTCATTTTTTGGAGGTTATCTCTGGTTTCTTTTGTAGCCACTAGAAGAATTTTTGTTGGCCTATACTCCCGCCGGCGAAAAATGTCTCTTTTTTGGAAAAACTTGAAACAGCCATCGTCGTGCTCGACCTCGTGATCGATGTGTTCATAGAAGTAATAGACAACGACTCGGAAAATTAAAAAAAGAAACCGTGTAAATGATGTAAAAAAAAACCAAGTACGAATGCGTTGCATTGATCAGTGTTCGGGGCGTTTCAAGCGGCGGAACTAGCACGGCAAAAAGATAGGGAAAAATTGTAACCTTACCCGAAACATTCCAAGCTCGTTTAGGAAATCCGGGGATGTATTTATAACTTAAAGTTTAAGCGAGCAGTCGATGTTAGTTATTAATTCTCCTTGTCCGTAGCATAAATGATCGTCCATTAAATGAAAAAAAAAGTACTGGAAATGCTTCGTTCGAGTATGCCATGCATATTTCATAATAAAGTACGGTTTAAATAATGAGAGCTCAATGCAGTTGCAATATTCGATGACGGGGTCAAAAAGTCAAAAGTCTATGGAGGATAAACTGGGAGATTCAGCTCCTTCAGTTTATCTTGCGTCGTCTCACCGAACGACAACGCAGTACACAATATAAATAATATAAATATGTGAGAAAGAGAGCGTGTAAAAATAAACGATTAATGAGCAAATACGCTACGTTAGTGCACTTTGTTACGCAATTTTGAATGTTGGGGAATATTTGACATTTATGCACGAGGGCAATCTTTTACTTTTTACCATGCTGAATGAGTTGTTTCATGGCGATTTGTGAAAGTTTAGAGGAATGTAATTGTTATTTTTGAGGCATGGAAATCTTTTTTATATTGATTGCGAAAATTTTAAACGCATTTGGAATTTTTTACTTGTGTTAATTTTACGTACTTTTTCGTAAATTGAAAAATTGATCGAGAAAACAGTTATAGATTTTTTGTGACTCATGATTGTTATATCCTCTTAAGAATGGGATTTTTGGGAATTGAGGAAATGCAAGTTTAGTTTTGCTGTAGATTTGGCGGTTTTAGGAGTGAAAATCATGAAGAGAATTTTTAAATTATCAAAAATGAAAAAAATAAGCATTTTCAATTTATATTTTTAGATTTTAGATTTTTCAAATACAAATTTTGCGTTCTTCAGGATTTTTTTCATTGCTTAATTGTTTAACATTTATTTTCCAAAGTTGAGACAATCAGAAATGAAAATGTAAGACGTTGAAAAATATTCGTTCATTCACGAGAGTAAAAAAATAAAAATATCCCCATTCCGAAAATCCAATAAACCTCAAATAAGCATGTAAATCTTGCAAATAAAAGTTTTGAACGAATACTTGCACGATTAAAATAATAATACACTGGAAATTTCTTGCTAAAAATGAAGTATTTGTTGTAATGGAATACTGGAGTTGAGCTCTTTTTTTAAATTTGTAACTTGATTTGGCTGAACAAAAGATGCACTACTTTTGCCCTTTGCTGAATCGACATGAAATAACTTGAATGATTCTTTGATATATAATCAGTTGGGAGAGCTAAGAAATTTGACGGAATATATTACTCTCTTCTGAGTAATTGTTTGAATTAATTAAATTTGGCATGTGTACGTATGTAAATAAGAATTAATCACGAATGATAATCACACGTGACATACATTTTATTGGTGGAGTTGAGACACCAGCGAAGGAATTTCCTCCCAAATTTCACCTTTGTTTTCCAACTAGTTTTTAATACTCAATTGACTGTAAAATCAAAAAAGAATTTAAATTGCAAAATTTACAAGCTTCAAAACTTTTCAAATTTGTAATTTGAGTCCGAAATTTTGAAAATTAAAATAAAATTTTTCAACGTTTCAATTCCTTCACAGGTGCCGAAATATTTGCCGGTGCCTTCGCCCTGTGTACAATTCCAAAATCACACAGAATTTACAGTCTTGCTTGAAAATTTTTACAAACGTGTGATATTTGCGCCTTTTCTAAAAAAAATAAGCCAGCGCAATTGTCCAAATAAACAACAATCCATTGCAATCGCGTTAAAAATCTCGTTCTTAACAACAAAATATGCAACGTAACTTCTCATACACACATACACACACAAGCATCTCGTACATAAAATCTCACGATAAGCTCTAGTCATAAACGATTTATCTCGTTTTTGAATAAGTTTTTTTTTTTAATTTGTCAACGAAAAATCATCAAATGTACAAAATTCAGCCATGTAAATTAATGATCATTAAATCTGTAAATCACGAGTAGTTTCATCAATAAGCTTCGCCATTTTCAGCTGCACCGAGAGAAATTTCTTGCACATTCAACAAGTCGAGTTTCCTAGTAGACATTTTTATGTAATGCTTTGGCAAATTTTGTAGAAATTTCATGTCAACACGGGCGTTTATACAAACATGTCTACTAAACTTGTTCGTTTTTTACCACATCCAAAAGTTTTGTTGATTCAACAAACTTGATATTCCAGAAAATCATTGTTAGTATGAGAACGCCAAGTGAGACAGTGGCGCTACCTAATTGTTTTCTAGGTGGCGCCATTGCTCTGTACTTGAACGATACCTATGGAATATTTTTTGCTTATCTGATAAGTTCGCATTTCTCTCAGTGCATTGAAAGCGTTTAAAAATAATGTTCTTTCTTTATGCACACACGTTGTACATTGTTCGGCTGTTGAAATCTTCGTTTGGGCACAAACAAATTCAGCTGAAGCGCACAATTTTCAGTTTGATCGAAACATCTCCCGAGACACGTTTGCGTAAAGTTGACGCGATTTAACGTCAACTTGACGTAAATAAATAATTTATGCAAACACTCACTTGCAAAAATTTCGAGCCAACTTGTTGCAAACAGCTCTGAATTTTGTGTAGAGTTGACGGAAATTGTTTACACCGCGTTTGCAAAGTGTTTACATAATCAAGTCTACCAGGAATGAAGAATTTTTCAATTCTGGATTTATCGAATTTTAAGGAATGGTGGGAAGAGGAAATAAGGTCGAAAGTGAAGTTGTTTTTCCGAGAACGATATTTTATTGTTAATATTGTATCCATAGTTTGCAAATTTATTGTCTCTGACGTTATCACGATTCACTGTACAAATCGTCGAACGAGTGTTAGTGGAAAGTTTGACTAGTTGATGTTGAGATGGTTAGACGAATGTCAAACTAAAAAAATCTTTGGATTTTAGAAGAATTTGGCACTTTTTTTGTTATTTCGACGAATTTCTAACATTCCAAGTTTTTTTATCTTACAAAGTTTTGTGCATTTGCTTGATAATCATTCCAATTATGAATTTTTGTACCGACGGAAGTGATCAACATTGTTTATTCAGTACTTTTACTAGTGAAGAAAAAGTTATGTTTTAAGATGTTAAAAAATGGGACGAGTACACGAACATTTATTTCGATGATCAGTACAGAGCACATTGCATGTAATAAAGTCCGCCACTTGTAAATATATTATAAACATGTGTGGATGCGAGCGCGAAAGAGAGCAAAGTTAGTACGAAGAAAACGAGCATTTCGATTTATAAATAACCTGTAAATGAGGATCGAAATAATTCCAGCATGCAAAAAGTAGGAGGAAAAACGAGAAACGAAGTGACAATATAGTCGATTTAGTAGCGGTACCAGAGGCAACGTTTAGGATCGGAACGAAAATTGAAGGCCGTAAGTTCAAAAGGAGCCAAGCGCTATATCGACAAGGTTCATTTTACCTTCAAAATGAAAAAAATGAACCTTTTCGATTTGGCATTTGCTTCTTTTTAAATTTTCACTCTTCAATTGTCGGTGTTTTTCTTCTTCGACGCGAGCACAAGTTTTTTTCTACGACGATTCGTTGGTTGGCAGCGAAAGCGTCGAAGATGCGGAAACGCGATGATATTTTGAGTCTTTTCGAGCCAGAATATCGATATGTATATAAGTTGCGAAAACGCGAATGGCCGACTGGAATTACTTGACTTTAAATCTTTGAAGGTCGTTTTGAAATGATTTTTTATTTTTAGCAGGGCTGGAAATCCACAATATTTTCTGCGGCACCTTTTTCAATCAGGTCTAGAAAATTTAGTACGGTGAGATGAGAGGGACTGCGCCCGCCAAACCCCCATAGCTGGGGTTTTGCCCTTTGCATCCTTGATTTTTACGATATTTCGTGATTTTTTGATTTCCTTAATTTGGTTTATAAAACTATTTTTCAATCAGAATAACTGTTTATTTCTAATAACTGATGTACCCGAATTTTTCCATTCTCCAACGATTGTTTTTAATAATATATAATACTTTGGTAACTTCTACTGATTTTCATTGCTTCTTTGAAAAACTGCAAGAGAAAAAAAAATTAAATTTCAGAACGGCCTCTCCAAAAATGAAGTCAAAGTGAAAGTTGGCTTTGAAGTTTTTCGAGTTTTATCGGGAAAAAGTAATTTTCCATCGACAAAATTGTTGAGTCGAATTCTGGAAACGTTTCGATCTCATCTGACCATAATTTCTGAGAGCTCGCGAAATTCGATCCCATTTTTTCGTCGGTTACAGGGGAAGAAAAATGAAAGGCGTATAAAGGAAAAGAAATTCAATTGACATATCTTGATGCGTGGAATTGTGGTCAAATGCATCACGTTCGTAAATGAATGATTCTCCGATTTGCTAACGTATTTTTTAAATGTAAAATTCTCACGCAAGGTCGATAAATGATAAATTGAGAAAACGATTTCCAGGCGTCAGTAATGCATAATGCGACACATTTTCATGATGTAACGAAAGATATTTTTTATTCACGGTTTCCAATTTTCCTCGATATTTATCGCGTGTACAATTTTTGGGATTCGTTTCATGATTTGCGAAGATTTTTGGATCCTCATTGCGTGTGCATCAACATTTTATTCTGCAAATACAAGAAGTAATGAAAAAGAAGGACTCATGAGTAATTTGTTACCCTAAATTTTTTCATTTGTTGATTTATCATTCTAGAATGTTCTACGTCACCTAAGAATTTTCTGTTGTTTTTATAGGTTTTTTCCTCTAAATTTAAACTGTTCTCCATTGAAATTTATCAAATTTGAAGTCGAAAAACACGAAATTCTATCAAGTTGAGGAAACGTAACAATGAAAAATGTTGAAAAGTGTTTAAATTCAAAATTTAGTTTCAGGTATTTAGGATAAAAACTTTTAAAAAATCTTCTAAATTATAAGTTTAATACTGCAATATATTTGAGATATTTGATAGTGAGTAATGTTGAATTTCTAGAGTTTTCATTTGAAAAAATAATGTTGAAATTGTAATTCAAGAACGTGACTGAAGCTTATGGTTTTTTCTAGAGTCCCGATTTGAAGCAGATTTTGAGCACTTTCAAAGCAGGCTTGAGCAGGTTTATGAACACTCATCAGCATAAAAATCTGCTTCAGATCCAGTTTTAGAGTGGGTCACTTGGAAAAACTATTTTTTAGGATCTTTGAAGTATAATTCTGTAGAATTATGCATTACAGGATTTCATAAAGAAGTCAAAAATTGGAATTTCAAATTTCACATCCTGAAAAATTCATATTTATTTAGTTTTGCTTTTGAAATAATATAAAGTAACAATTTATGCCAATTCTAATTTAATTATTGATTTTAAATTATTTGAAATAAAAAGCCAAAGTAAACAGATAATTACCCTACGAGTCCAGTTAGTGTGGTAATAGTGTAGTACATTTTTTTTACACTAAAAACGCTTAAAGCAATATACATAACTGAAATGTCGAAATATTAACATATGGGCACCTCAGTTACTTCAAAATGCATTAATTTTATGTATTAAAATTCTAAAGTGACAATCGTTATATTCATGAGCGATTACCACTATATTATCGACGCTCACTCAAGTTTCACCCATTTTTTCGAAAAAATATGCTATAACAAGCGAAGAAATTATCTTAAAGCTTATTTTTATTTTATTTTAAAACAATACATTCCTAACTACTCAAAGAAAAATAGCTATTTTCTTCCAATGAAATTTACCACACTATAGTGTGGAAAGTGGATCACTAGGGTAAGAACATATCTTTCTCAGCTTTTTACAAGAAATACTTGAATATAAAAGCTTTAATGCTCTTATATTTTCGCTAAAAAGTTCCAACGTTATTTCCTTTTCACTTATGATTTTAAATTTTAACGGTTTTTACCAGTATCACATGCTTTCTCACACTTTCACAAAATTAGATCTACCAACTTAATGTAGGTACATATTGGCATTTGGCAATAACAACAAAGATGGCGTCCTTCGCAAAAAATATTGAAAAATATTATCACGGGCTAAAATAAAAACTCGAAACAATTTTTTAAAAACAGTTGTGAACATCTTACTTGTTTGCACTCGAAAAATCCTCAGAATGTCGGGCATGACTATTTCCATTGTGCGACCGCGGACGAGTATTCTCGACAAATCTCTTAGTAAAGGCAAAGGAGAAGTTAGTTTAAGCTGTTTCGCTTTGTTATTTTCCGAAATTGTTCAGTATTGCCAAAATCGTGTATATACTGTCCCGGAATTGCAGAATAAGTGAGTAAAATATACCGCGGAAAATAACCGTTGATGCACTTTCAAAAAACGCGAAATTAGGGTATTTTTAGATTTACATGATTTTTTAAAAATTATATTCTGAAATAAATAAATTCGTGATTTATGGATAATTGGCATTATTGATTTGGTATTTGCATTATATAATTTATTATAAATAAATATTTATAAATCACATAGACTGTCCAACGTCATTTTATACATAATTTTTTTTTTTTCAATAACTGATTCGAAAGATTGAGTTTTTAAAATTAATTTTGGAATATTTATTAGAAATAAATTAATTGAATACCCAAAGAATCATCGAGAAATAAAAAAATGAAACTCGACTTATTTTTAAGAACTATCAAGTAAAGAAGCTAAGCTGGTTATGGCTACTGTGGTAGGACATTCAAAGTTTCACAAAATGAAACTTCTTGTGTATGTTAATATAGCGATACAAATCCAAGTTGACTACAATTTGTTCTCATGTATAGATTTTATTGTATCTATTTTTTTAAAGTGATTTTCCTAGTGATTTAGATCCTCATAAAAAACTTATAAAATTTTTATAAGAAAAACTTCTCTTATACAGTGACCATCCAAAAACTTAATAAAAAAATTTTTTCTGTATAAAATTTTAGTTTTCGCAAAAATTTTTATACGAATGAATTTTCGTTTATTAATAATTAATTTGAGTCAATTAATATAAAGTTAAACACATCAAAATTAAGAATTTTTCATAAGATTAGAACATTTTTTATAAAAATATCGAGTTTATTAAAAATGTACTGAGCTTAAATATTTTTTTGTTCCAAACTTACAATTTTTTGAAAAACTGCCTCTCCTATTTATAAGAAAAAATTTTTTTATAAGGTTTTTTTAAGCTCACTTAAGCATTTGAAGCTTAATATTTGTTTAAATTTCTCAAAATGAAAAATTCTGAAAATTTGAAGGGCTGTCAAATTTGACAGAAAAAATGTTACCCTTATTTTTAAAAATGTATAATTTAGCTTGAGATACTCTATTGCATGATTTTTTAACATCACAAGTAAATCTTAAAAAGTTTGTTTATGCGTTTACAATTTACAAAAATCAAATCCAACTTCAGATGATACAAAAATTAAATACCTGATGAACTTTTTTAAAAATTCCATTTACAGTAATATATTCCATAAATTTATTAATAATTATCGGTAAATTATATTCATAAATAAAATATTAAAAAATAATCAATACCATGCACTTTTTATTACAGCCTGTAATTCAATCATAATTTAATATCAAAAAATAATCCAGGTTATCAGAAATGGGAGCTGAAGTTGGTCACAAAATAATGGACCTTGTCGTTGTTCGAGAAAAAGGTGGAAAACGAGAGATAAAACTGGTGAAAATGCTTTCTTTTATAAGGAGCATTTTATGGAAATCATTATTTGGTCGAGAGGCTGACAAATTAGAACATGCAAATGACGATGAACGCACTTATTATATTATCGAAAAAGAATCTTTGGTTAATAAATTTATCTCAGTCCCAAAAGACAAAGGGAGTCTTAACTGCGCTTCTTTTGTCGCTGGAATCATCGAAGCTGTCCTTTGTGACTCTGGTTTTGTGAGTTTTTTTCTTTTTCTATTAATTAATAACTTTAATTAATAATTATAATTGATAATATATATACATAATAAATAAAATTATATATAAAATAATTTTCTTTTTAATTGAAATATTTGTAATTAATATTTGTAAAACGCTCCCTATTATTCTCAATAACTCTTCTTTCGATCTTTTGGAGCATAAATAAATCAACGAATTTTATTATTTTTCTAGCTTTCGGCCATCTTTATTGGGCCCTCATCAGTTTCTACTTACATATTTTTCTCTTCTTATATAAAATGTATGAGGTCGGTTTATTTATTTAAAAAACTGTATATAATAACAATTTCGTCCGGAGACATCGAAATGACAAGAATTATTGAGAATAATAGGGAGCGTTTTACAAATATTACAATCGGCATTTGATCGAAGATATGCTGCAAGGACACAATCTGAATAGTTTTGACACGAACAGATTTCAAAATGGAGTAAATTCCTTATACAGTGGTTATTTTGAAAAGATAAGAGAATATGGAGAAAAGGTGGTAATCATGATGAAAAGATGGCTAAACGTCGTGTTCACCTTGGCAATGTTGAAAAATCAACTCATATTTTTAACAACATGCAGAAGATTTGATTTAATACCAAAACATATAGATAATATGAAATTAGATTTGCAATTTAGAAGTTGT
>JAPYZL010064840.1:0-18717 GCA_030522825.1 Platygaster orseoliae | reverse complement strand
CAAATCACTTGTTAATACTGAAAAAGACGTGAAATTCGAAAAAAGAAATTTCAAACCTATGAATGGGGTGAAAACTACCCCTAACCGACATTATTGCCAAAAAATGCTCCTAAATTTAGAAAAAGTTGAAAAATTTACGTGGTACCTTTCTCTCACGAGGAACTAACATAAAAATGGTTGCAAAATTTTACTGAAAAAAGTTATTCATAGAAGAAATATTTAAACCGAGCTTTGATGCGAAAACTCTTTTTCGTGAGTGTCCAATGATCAATTTATCAACTAATAATTTTACTATTGCAAGTGATTTTCGTCGGTATCATGGAGGAACTAGAGAATTTTTTTTCCCGGTTCTCGGCCTCAGCCTACTTGACTCGGGGAGACCATCGCACCACTTCCTTCGATTCCTTTCTTCCTCCATTTGACCGTGACCCGGGGCAGCTCCAGTGAGGACACCTCTGTGGGAGGCGCACAGGGTTCCACACCTTGCCGGTTAAGCCGACACTCTCTCCCCAGAACTTGGGGATCGGGTCATAATCCCCGGGCACCGGAGAAGGTCCCACTAAGGGCGACCAGCTCCGCGTCGGTAAAGCCAGCGCTCCCCGCCAAAGGCGTCGGTTTTGGCCTTCCATCCTCCCCTTCCTTTACTCCCCAAGCTGGCATTTACGCGACTGCATCGACGGTAGCCTAACAATCGCCCACGGGGGAAAACCTCGTTGAGAAAAAACCCCGTGGCAGCTCGAGGAGGGTAACAGCATTCGACTCCCGTGCTGGTGAAAGAGTTCTTTTTCTATGAAAAAGTTCTTGCAAGTAAAGTTTTGTAATATGTATATTAAAAACATGTATAACTGACAATGAATGTTCAGAAATCAGCAAAAATCAACGATTACAACTTTTATTTAAAAAAATAGATTAATAATGTTATATCACTTGAAATACACACATTTTTGCATCACTATTAGTATGTATATATCAATGTATGATTCTGACGAATAGGCGTGTTGAAAACACGTTAGATCGCTTACGAAATTGCAGGGAGCTGTTCTATGGATTGTATGCTGTAAAATTCTGTTACAAATTCTTTTCAATGAAAAAAAAGTTTTCACCCCCCCCCCCCAAAAAAAATATAACATAAACTAAAAATTACACTAAGTTTTACAAAATACCGATCATAACAGTACTAAGAAACAGAACCAAACAGAAAAGCAGAACTTACCGAAAAGCCTGTAGACACAGAATAGAAGCACGCCGAACAAAGAGAGCCACCAGAGAACTCGTATCCTTCGCTAGCGAGCTTATAAAGACGCCTTGTCAAAATTCGGGGTTAAAATATTGTTCGATGACTAGTGGTTATTGAGAATCATCGTGTTGACTCATGATAATGGATATCAACTAGCTATCACACTAAGTCACCCGATTAATTTAAATCTATTCACTCGCTTGACGAAACAATCCTTATCAATGTTGAAGAAAGGTTCGATAGATGACATGGTCATTACAAAGCGTTACGATCGAGAAAGTAACTCGTTAGATCACGAAATATGTGATTCCCGAGTAACTCTGAACGATGATGTTATCAGGAGGTGACGAATACATACAATGATATATTTTTTAAAATGATCAATTTCACTTCGTATTCATGAAAGTTAGAAAATTTCGAAATAAAGCTTGCTTCGAAAAGTTTTCCTAGACTATGTTCAACCAAGTGAAAACGACAATTATTTCTACGCTTATTTTCACGAACTAATATAAAGAACTGCGCAATGAGCTTGAATGTGTAAAATTTAATGGAGATTTAAAATCAATCTCAGAATCCTGAATATCTGTCTTTAAGTACCAGTTCTGTTTCGTAGAAATCCTGAAATGTTACACGGAAAAAAAGGATTAGCTGCAGTAGCTCATCTTTTAACTGCTGCAGCACATCCGCCATCGCTTTTCTGGCGCCACCAAATTGTGTATGTAGTGACAACACTTTTAGATGAGCTCAAGGAAGATTGGCTGCTGCAGCTAACATTTTTTGCTGTTGCAGCAATACCGACTTGTTGAAATAGTTGTTCGTTCGCGCTACTGTAGCATTTTCAAAATGATAAAGTGGCACATACAATTGTTATCTTTGTTAATCTACTTAGCTAATACTGCTTATCATTTTTGCTGTTCCTGTGTTTTTGAATGCACTCTGCAGCAATTTGTCTTGAGTAACATGACAAACTGATTTGCTGCAGGTTTCCATATTGTTGGGAACAGTAGCACTTTAAATGTGCTGTCATCAACATTATAAATGACCGTTTCAACATAATGGTCCTTTTTGATATTTCAGCAACAACCGCCTTATTCGTGGGGGTTGGACAGAGTTGCAAAATGAAAATAGGTTTAGAAAATATTAATTCATATTATGTTAGAAAGTTTTTGCGGCCCTACTTATTCCCCGCAAGCCATTACGATCGCGCGGGAAAAAGTGAAGTCACCGCCGACAAGTGACGCGACTCGGAGCTAGAGTGGAGCGCGCGAACATTCAAAAAATCGTTATTAATTATTAGATCGAGTAATATAACATATTGCTTCGCACTGCTAAAAAAAATTTTCTGTCACATCAAATCGTGCCATGCTGATGGAGCCAAAAAAAGTGATATAGTAGTATGTTCGAATATGTTTCATTAACAAAAAAAAGTGTGATGGAGGAACTAAGTCTAACATGCTAGGGCATCAAACAGTATTGCTAGAACAGCAAGTTCAATTGGCAAAAATAAAACAATCCTGGCAGCACATCCGAGATGTGCTGGCATAGCCAATCCTTTTTTTTTTCGTGTAAAAAACCTCGCGACTTCGGTGCGATCTCCTAAAAAACCCCTTCGACAAAGACGTTCTTAGCAAGTCGACTTCGGCGCGACTCCCGAAAAAACCCCGCGACGAAGGCGCTCTTGGCGAGTCGACTTCGGCGCGACTCCCTTAAAAAACCTCGACAACGAAGGAGCCCTTCGGGTCGCGACTTCGGCGCGACTTTCCCCGGCCCCGACGATGACGTGCAACAACTGGCGCCGAATAGAGAACATAGTGTTAAAATAATTGTAACTAAATATTGTAATCTTACTGGAAATAAACTTTGTGTGATTTTTGTGATAAATAGTTGTTTTATAAATTCACGGCCCTCCCCGTGCTACGCACGAAACCCGTGTGCAACATAGTTTTCTTGAGACTAGAAGATGAAAAAAAAAAAAACTGGATTGTATATTTTAAATCTTGAGAAGCACTTCAAAATCGACGAACCATTGATTTAAAATAAATTACATTACTTTCATAGGGAAATCGATGAAATTTTACTTACTTCATATACCTAGTAACGAACAAATTGTTTGTATAAAATACTGAAAAATTTATTTCATTATAAGACCGTATGTTGGATCCCCTGAAAGTCACAGATTTTTCAGTCAAAAGTTTCGGAACTATCTAAACTTATAATCAAGTAATATGAACCCTTATCTTAAAAAAAAGAAATCTCAAACATTTTTCTCAGATCAGTTTGAAAAAAACTTCATAGATACCGATTTCAAATATTAATTTATTGTAACATTTTAAAACGAAAACTGTAGTTAAATTCAACAAAACATTGTTTATCCTATATATCCAATACTTTGGTCATTTCATATTTTACTGCATGATTTGAATGCTAGAACCAAATATTTCTTTCCGGGCAGGATTATCAGTGTAAATTAACTTTCAATCTGAAATATACTTTATTTCCTTTTTAATATAATACATGTTTTTATGTACTTATTACGATAGTCAGGTTGTGGATTCTTTCATGTTTCCAATTCTCATAGCAACTTTTGTCCGTTAACGTTTTGTTTATGTCATCTATTGTTACATGTTGTTGCAGATATTATTCCTTATTTCTTTTCTGATAAAATACAATACTATTTTGCATACTGAAAATTGCGAAACTGCGAAAGAGGAATAAAAATCACAGTGTATGGTCTAATTAAAAATAATTGCTGATACTGTAGAAATGATTATTTATTCATCAAAAAACGTAGGTTACATATATTATTCTGAATGAAAACGAATGTAAAACTTGTCAATTCGTTCAATTTTCTTTTGACAGTTTTTTTCATTAGATCATTACAAAGATCGAACAACGCCAGTGAAGAAATTGATAGCTGTAGCATGATGACGAATAGCAAAAGCAAATGGTTTATCGACTTTGTATGGTTCTACAGAAGATCTCTCCCCAAACGAATCTATAAAAAAAAATGGTAGATAAATATTTTCCTGATCCGTTAAATAAGTGGTAAGGGAAACAAGTGCAAATATTACATGCATTACTTTTCTGCAATGTAAAATAAAAATATTTAGAATATTTTATTGTACAAATACATGATGCATATAAAATAAAATGTAAAGTTTATTACAGCATTGAATATTCTTTCCTCGTGAATAAATTTATATTTGTAGTATTACGCCGATTTTGAATAGTTCATATAGTAAGAGAATATTCTTCATGTACTACATCTAATGAATTCAAATTTTTTTACACAAGAAATGTTAATTTACATGTACACTTGAAATTACAACATTCTGTATAAATATTCTTTATGTTATCGAGAGTCAATTGTAGTTAGGAAATTAATTTTTTTTTAAAATATCTGTTTGAAATTATTAATTATATTTCGATTTATTTCGAGGTTCCGAATGACTTACAAATAGCTGTGGCAGCTGCAGAAACGCCATATTCATTAACTTCAATATGAACATTCTGTTCAGCCTTGGACATTTTCATCTTGTTACTCGACATTTTGCTTAGGTCACCATCTTTTTCTATAAGATCTTCCAGTTCTAACTGTAGAAAAAGTGCAAAATAGATATCAGTTACGGGTTTTAATTTTTGTCTCAAAAAATATTCGTTAGTGCCTCTTAAATTAAATATACCTGTAGAACAGTATAGTGACCCGATCTGTTAAAACCTACCTAAGGACCAAAATCTGGATGTTGAGATGTTCACATATTATAATAGAGTACGGTATGCTCTATCGATTGCGACCAATCGCGTTTTTATACGATAAAAATTGAGCTCTGGATAAGTGTTTTTAATAACTTTATTTCGAAGAGACAACTTGACCTTCCCTATTGTCTCTCTTTGTTTACCACTCCAAAATTCTCGTCTCTTGTGTGTCCAGTGGTCCCTCGGGGATGGCCCACAATGCTTGATGCATTCACAGTCAGTCCCACGTAGGCCCATTAGCTCACGCATATTTCAATCATTATTACGGTTGAATGAACGTAGAAAAGGACCGAGCGAAGGATAGATCTTTTATTTGTTTGTGGGCGAGAAACTTTGAACGCGTTTTTCTCGAAAAGATGTTTTGGTCCTTAGGTAGGTTTTAACAGATTGGGTCACATTATATCAAAAAAGGTTGAATAAAAGAATTATAATTTTTAATCATGAATTATTACAAAATTCATAATTTTTTTTGTCATTCACATAAAATTACGTGATTTTCTAGATTTTGAAATTTGTAAAAACGTAATTTCCTGTAACGATCAAAACGATATCATTTAGTATTTCGATTTTCCAGATAATTCACATAACATATAAAAAACAGAGAAAATTTTCAAAAAAAAAAAAAATGAGAATGTGCAGTTATCAGACTTATGTAGAAAAATTTTGCAATCATACCATGGAAAGAATCGATATCAGGTCAATTGAAGATGTAATGTTGAATTTCGGGAAATGCAACTCAACGCGTCGAATATTTGGTCCTACACTTCCAGAAGCGCCCTTTGTCAATCCATCTTCAATTTCTAAAATCTTGTTTATGTCATATTTGGAAATCATTCTCTCCAACATATACAAAAATTCAACAGCTTTGGGAATCAAAATGATGAAGCTGAATTCATTGCCCTGAAAACGAAAAACTCATGTTAATTTCGCACGTCTTATGGAATGAAATGGTTGATTAACTTTTCTTACGTTTAAAAGTAAATGATTTATATGCTTCAACATTTTACAAAAACTATTGCAGAAAATATATATTACTTTAAATGGCAGCTCGATGAAATCGGTATCTAATTCACTGTTATAGCCCATGCGAAACTTATTTATTTGTTTCATGAACAACACAACTTGATTTTCCCCTTTGACGTTCGTGAAAACACCATTTGAAGTTCCCGTAAACCCTTTTAACCATTCAGCTTTGAAATACACTGAATTTGCAATAACGAATGCTGTACGGTTGTCAAAATCATCTGAAAAAAAAAAATAAATTTTTTGCTGCATTGGAAGTTCATAATTTGAAACAGATCAATTTGCATGTTGATTTAAAGCTGAGGTCCTTTTTCACATGCCAGGTCCAGAACTGAAAAGCTTAATTAAAAAAAATATTATGAGTAATGAGAAAGCGTTAAAGATAATCTGGAAAAAATAAATCGAATTTTTCGAAACTTACTGGGTTTCATAACATCTGATATCGAATTTCCAGTTCTGTTTTTTATCCAATCATTTATTTGTTGAGCAGCTTCGTCTCCTTTCTCGAAATCCATCGATTCTTGCAGGTGGGAAAGTGCGTGGATTTCACGTTCATTCTCTTTGAATTCCGCTTTCAGCGGGTATTTTTTTGATACGAAAATTCCATTAGCTAAACGGCATGTCGTTGTTTTTGAATTCTAAAGTAAAAAAAATTAGTATTTTTTTCCTGTTTTATGCAAAATGGGTGCATTAGAATGATAGGAAACTTACATTTATTAGAGAATTCAAATGCAGGTAGTTGTCTTTTATGACAGAACTCTGGCAATCTGACAGGCCGAGAATATAGTCTAATTCATCTTTTGTGTTACCTTCTGCTCCTCTGCACACTGTGAAAAGTGGTAAAAATACACTGAATTCGGAGACGACATAGTTGTTCGAAAATGATTGACTTTGGGTTGGATGTACGTCTGACTTTTGTTTCAAGTATTCCTAAAAAGTGTAATTTTAAATGTATCAGATTCATGTTTTTCGAAATATTTACTCTAATAGCAATTATGAACAAAAATTATCGTTGAATGTGGAATGTCAAAGGAAAAATTGCATTTACTTTTTTGAAGTTGTAAGAAAATGAATTGATGCCTTGGCTCATTGACGGTTGCTCGCCACTGCGTAGAGAACCGCAATTCACACTTCCTAGTCCCAAAAGGATACCGACGAAAATCACTAGCAATGGTAAAATTACTAGTTAAAAACTTGAGCATTTGACACTCTTAAAATATTTTGTCTTTGCATGAAAATATTCTTGCATTTATATCTATGTAGTATATTCAAAACATAAATTACTGAAAGATCAAACAATGATTCCAGCACAAATTCAATAAATATAGAACAATAATGCTCTATTACTTAAAAAACATATATTTTTCCATCACCAATAGCATGAATATAGTATTACATTTTTTATGATTTGCTTTTCCCAATTATCAGTTTTACTTACAATTCATCATGGTTGGTAGATTCCGTTAAAATGCTCAGTTCAAAAATTATCCAAGACTGTGTCCAACCTAGTGAAAACGGCGATATTTCATACGCTTTTTTTATCGAGCTGATATAAAATGTCTGCGCAATAAGCTTGAATGTGTAAAATGAAACGGAAATAAATCGGAAATCAATCTTAGAATTCATACTATCTGTCTTCCGAGTATTAGCTCTATTTCGCAATAATTCTGAAATGTAAGATCAATGCTTGGTATCGTGGAAATTGCGTTTCCGTCGTCGGAAACTGCAGTTGTACAATTTTCAAAACCTGAATATAAAAAAAAAACATTTTCTGATAGTTATTTCTTGGAAAATCAATGCCAAATGTTTTACAAAGGACTTGTTATTTCCGTCGATGTTCAAATCATGAATGTGAATCATCTGATATCAATGCTGTTTATTTTTAGAATAAAGAAACGGACGGATACTGATTGATGCAACTATTTTTAGTTTTCCGCCTTCTATTTGTTCTTGCCTATTTTTATATCAGTCACGAGTGTTTTAAAATAAAACTTTATCATCGCTGGAAAAAACGTCTAATTATTCCTTTCCTAGTAAATTTGTTTTTTAAGAATACTTGCAAAAAGTTCTATAAAATAAATAAAATTTCATCGATTTTCTATTAAAATTCTTCTTATTTATTGATGATCAACATTTAAACTTTCTTTAAGTCCTTTTCAAAATCTGTAATACACAATCCATGATATACAAAAATAAACATAATATACAAAAAAAATGTTTCTTTAAGATATTTTTTTGACTGAGAAATATTGAAATTTTTCGTAATTCAGAAACTCAGTAACAAAAAAAATATTAGAAAAAAATTTTTAAAAATAGGATGTCAGCAAAATTTTGCTTCATTCATATACCCAGTGGCGAACGATTGATAAAATTTTACAGTATTCACATACCCAGTTACGAACGAAATATTTGTATAAAATACTTGAAGTTTTTGTCTCAGAGACAAAATTTCTATAATCGACAACCAAAACTTGAATTTCGTTTTTTTTATCATTCTGTCCACAATTGATAGATGTTCCAATAAAAAACAACTCCATGAATTTTTTTCCGGAAAAATTAGTTTTTCAAAATTTATTTGAAATCAAACATTGATATAGTGTTTTATATGTATAAATTAGTATAACTTGCGTAAGGTTCAAAGAATTTTCATGTAATTCGTCAAAATGGAGATCGAATTCCATGCTTTGACGTAACCAAATTAGATTTTGCAAAAAAAAATTTTATTGCTACAAGTTTTTGTTTATAAACAGTTGTATTACTTTCCAGCTTCTGTACTTTCAATCTGAATCGGGAAAAATTATTTACATATTACATTGCTTTGAGCTTTTTTTATTTATTGTTTCTTTCATAAAATATTACTCTAAAAATTTGTATATTTTTTATAAACGAAATTTTTTTAAAAAATAAAATTTTTCTTTGCAAAATCTAATTTTGTCATAGCATAGCATGAAATTCGATTTCCATTTTGACGCAAGTTGCATGAAAATCCATAGAACCATCATTCGCAAACTATATTAATTAATATAAAACGCTGTATAAATATTCAACTGCAAATAACTTTTGCGAAAATGATTTTTCCGAATAAAAATTAAGAGAGTTGTTGTTAATCGAAACTTTTATCAATTGTGGACAGAATGATAAAAAAAAAAACACGAAATGTAAGTTTTGGGGGTCGATTAAAGCAATTTCGACTTTCTATTAAGTCATAATAAAACGATCTCTCATACAGATAAACAAAATCTTGCATTTGAAGAAAACGAAAACTCTACTATTTTGAAAAAACCAATATTGAGTTCATACTTCTGAAATGATTTGGATGTTTTCATCAAAATTTTGAGCCAAATCAGATTTTGACTTAATTAATTATGATGAATGTTAATGTTCATCCCATGTCACAAAAATAGGGACGTTACATTTATATAGTATATTGATCAACAAATTTATTCAATTGTTTTGAACACTGTTGAAAAAAAAATCCTCCATTTAATTTTTTTTAACATTTTTCAGATCACTAAGGTTAATTTTCGTCGAAAAATAATGCCTGGTATTACTTTACGAAGAATTTTCGCCGATCATAGTGGAAGTTTTAAATAAATGACTTCATTTTTTATTGCAATAGTAATGGTGCATTTTGTAATTTTTTTAGTAATTGAACATGTTAAAAGAAAAAAAATACTGGCTGCCCTTGAATAACTAAAGTTATTTGTGAACATTTCAACAAACAATTTTTTCTCGATTTAATATATGCATACCCATAAAAAAAACTTTAGAAAAGTAAAAAAGAAGTTGTCAGGTAGTACAGTACAAAAAATTTCGTTCAAATTTTGTTTTTTTCTTGCAACTTACGGGTACGGCATGTATAACCTTAATTATTATTGAAAAAAATAGTGCAACAAAAAATAATGATATCAAATCGTCGGCCAGACCGTAAAGTTGTCTAATTTGACTTTTATGGCATAAATACTAAATTATAATGAGATGAAAGGAGATAGGTTACCGTTATACTCGATTTCATATTTACATTTTCGATATTGTGAAAGAAACGCGATATAATAAACAGTACATTTAGAAATACAATCGATGAAATACACTTCACTAAAAGTTAAAAAAAATATATACAAACAGCCCTGACAACCCGCTTGTTTTTATGAAGCATATACCTGTAACGAATTTCCAGAAGCATTATCCAAAAATGTGTAACATGATACAAATACCTGTTCTCAGTCTCGAAAAAGCGCTTCTAATGATTAGTAAAATAATTTAAATTCACTGGAAAAATACAAAAATGATATTATTTATTTCTTT
Organism: Platygaster orseoliae; assembly: GCA_030522825.1. Taxonomy (NCBI): domain Eukaryota; kingdom Metazoa; phylum Arthropoda; class Insecta; order Hymenoptera; family Platygastridae; genus Platygaster; species Platygaster orseoliae. The sequence continues at coordinate 8,396 of JAPYZL010064840.1, read as the reverse complement.
CAAGAATTTCATTGAAAATATACATTGATGAACCAGTATACAATTATAACATACGAGTAACAAAATTATACTTTAGAACGGGGACCGCTGAAACCGAAACCGAAACCGATTCGATATAAGCGGGAACGAAACCGTAACGAAACCGGTATTGAGATTTTTTACAAAACCGAAACCGAAACCGAAACCGAAACCGAAAAATTTTTTTCGGTTCCCTAGCAGCTTTTATAGTAATTATTTTGTCATTTTCAAATTGTTTTGAATTGTTGGATTTTTTTTCATTTCGTGAAAACCGATTCAACTAATTCTATTTCTGATACAGAAACTGAGAACGTTATTTTCTTATCTACACTGTTTTCAATTTTCCTAAATTTCATACACCTTCTATTCGAAATTTATTAAAATATACTTGATATTTTATAAGCCAGCTATTTGAAACGTACGTCAGGTAAACATGTTTGAATAAAGTATAATTTAGAGACACCTAGTTGAGTTTGACGCACTTTCCATAATTGATGTATTAAAACGTACCTCAAATTTTATAAACAAGATATTTCAATAGTGAATAAAATACAGATCTATTAAATGTGTATTACCTCAAGACACCTAATTCATTTTTATACATTTATCGGGTTGGTTCCAAATATCCCGAGACCAAAAGTCCCAAAGCCCTGGCCCAACATAGGGCCAAGTTTGGAAATAAGAGCCAGCCCTGGCCCTATGTTGGGTCAGGGCCTTGGGGCTTTTGGTCTCGAGATATTTGGAACCAACCCCATTTTTCATGCAAGGCATTTGGAATTTGTTTTAGATTTCATGCAAGCAGTATCTAAAAAAAAAAAAACTAGGTCTCAGTTACATGCATGAAATAAATGTAAAAACAAATTTAATTCAAATATTTTCGTATAATACTAATACATCGATGTGTTGAATTCAATTCATAATTACGAATTAAATTGATGTCACAGGTTGAGTGTTAATAAGTACTGATTTCATGTACAATTTCAAACACACGTGATGTATGAAATTTGAGATACCCGTATATTAAAATTATATAAGCGTATACATATATATTTTGTAAACTTTTATTGCATTATTATTACAGGGTATTTGTAATGGGCATTATACAGTTTTTCTTAAATTTAGGACAAAAATTTTTAACAGTGTCGGAAGCAAAACCGAAAAAATTTTTTCTCGAGAACCAAGTCGTAACTGAAAATGATATAGATTCGTTTTAAGGAACCGAAACCGTAATTTTTTGTCTCGAAACTCAAAAAGTTATATTTTTTCTCGAGACCGAAACCGAAACCGAAAACTTATTTTCTTTCCTTGAGACCGAAACCGAAACCGAAAACGTTATTTTTTTTGTTCGAGACTGAAACCGAAATCGAAAACTTTATTATTTTTTTTTCTCGAAACCGAAGCCGAAACGAAACCGTTATAAATAACGGTCTTGGTCCCTGCTTCAGAATGCTAACGCCCTCCGAGGAAAACTATCCTAAATAATGAAATAACCTTTCTTTAATAAAGAAGGTTTAATTAAGAAAAACATAATATACAACAAAAAATTTTTTTTGAGATATTTTTTTGAACTGAGAAATCGATGAAATTTTACTTGATTCAAATATCCAGTGGCGAACGAAATATCTTACTAAAATTGATTGTATATTACAGTTCATTAGAAGAAATTCTAAATAGGCGAAATGTTGATGTAAAATAAATCATATTATTTTAACCATAAAATTGACGAAATTTTACAGAATTCACATACCTAGTGACGAACGAAATATTTGTATCAAATTCTTGAAGTTTTTGTCTCCGAGTCAAAATTTCGGAAATAGACCCTCAAAACATAAATTTCGTTTTTTTTTATCATTCAGTCCGCAATTGATAGATGTTTCAATGAAAAACAATTGGATGAAGTTTTTTCCCGGAAAAATAATTTTTTCAAAATTCATTTGCAGTTGTAAATTTACACATTTTTTAAAATTAATTAGTATTAGTACGGTTCAATTGATTTTCATGCAAATTGTCTCAAAATGGAGATCGAATTTCGTGCTTTGATATGACGGAATGAGATTTTGCAGAAAGTAATTTCAATTTTGAAGAAAGTCTTTGTTAATAATTAAATGATTTTTAGAGCAATCTTTAAGGAGAAAAATAATAAATAAAAAAAACTCAAAACAATGTACTATATAAACGAATTTTTCGATTCAGATTGAAAGTCTAGAAGTCGGAAAATTAAATAACTGTTTATAAACAAAAACTTTTTGCAGCGATAAAATTTGTTTTTGCAAAATCTACTTTAACATTTAACTTTTACATTTAAACATTTTGTGTTTAAATGTTAACAAATGTTCAACAAATTTTAAATCTACTTTAACATTTAACTTATGCTTCATGATTATTCATTCATTTCATAATTTTTTTTAACAAATTTGTAATGACGTTTTTCATAGGTTTATCACGAAATTACAGGTATATAATCGGGAATCGAATAACTTTTAGCAAATTCTAGGATTTTTCACTTTTAACTATAAATCTTCTACAAGCAACTACAACATAGAACAGAGATCAGAAATTGGTAGGCTGGGCAGAAAAAACAACAAACAACTTAATTCCGAAAAAAATGGTAGTCATGTCTAACAAAAAACTACTCGCTCAAAAAAGAAGAAAAAACTGCTAAATCCCCTCTGTCTAAACAAGATTTTATCAAAACGCTGAAAGTCGAAAAACATCCAAAAAAACACAATAGAATAATTCAAAATTTCGCGTACAGATAAGAAAAATCTCGAACTTGAAAAACATAATTAATATGATTCTGAAAAAGAAATATTGTTTTCAAACTTTCGACTAGTTGAAGACTAGCCGTTTTCATTTATATTTTCAGTACGATTCGGTTAGGAATGATTCGATTATGATCATCATCAGAAAATTCATCATTCATTCAGAACGTGACATTTATATACCATATTGATAAACATATTTAGTTCATTATGATAAATACTGTTTATCAAAAAATTTTATCATTTTATTTTTGTGACATTTAATAAATTAATTAAGGAAATTTTGGTCTAACAATCATGCTTGATAATACTTAACAAAGACTTCTCGATGAACGTCACAGTAGTTTTAAATAAGCGATAACAATTAGTATGATTGGAGAATTTTTTTTTTTCATGAGTAGACATGTTCAAACACAAAGAATACTGGCTGACAGCAGTTATTTGCATAGATTTCATGAATACAATTTTTTTTATACATATATACATTTTTTTTATTTTACCGTTCAACATATTATTCAGTTTTTTTGTAAATGTTAAGACAAAAATTAAACCTAAAATATCAACTTATTGGTTTTAAATTACTCATTTTTAATTTTATCCTATAGAATCAATTTCAATTTACTATTTCTATCAAACGAATGCACTATTCTACATCAATCATTAAAAAAAATATCGCAAATTTTTTTTCTCACTCTCTTTGAAAAAGATAGTGATTGAAAATCAATAATTTTTAAATATCGAGTGTAGAAGCTGGAATTTTTTAAACTGATCGTAAAATTTCCGTTCCATCAGGATCATAATTATAATGTTGCTCGACATAGTTAATGTTCATATATTAAAAATGGCTGTATTTGGTTCTTTTCATTGTTTTTCAAAAAACATAATATTTTCACAAGGTCTTGCGAGAGATTTTTGATTTAAAAAACAAATGGGAATCAATTTTCGTGACGACTGAATGTTTCGATTAAAAACAATGTTAAATGTACAGATTGCCTAAGCAATTAGATTTTAGTGTTAAATCAACTGAAATTACAAGAATCAATTTGACTTTTGAATGTCACTGCAGAGAAATATATAAGAAACGGGAAAGGAACAACTAGATATGCAACGCAAAATACGTCAGAGTTATATGTTAATGATTATTTATTGTTCATATAACTGAATACATTTTTTTTCGGAGAATACAAATGTAATGTTTGCAAAGAAAACTTATTTTTCATCGACACCATTTTTTACTGGTGAATTACACTGATCGGATGCTTTCTGTGAAAAAATTGATTCCTGAAGCGTGATGACGGATCACGAATGAAAATGTTCGATCGACTTTCACCTCTGGTTCATCCCTGCAATACACAATTGAAACTGAAAAATGTAATATTGATGCTATACAACTAATACAACTATTTCATTCAACTGTTGAATCAAAGTGGAAGTTTATTTCACAAATTTTGACTTTCACAAAACGATTTAGAAAATTTTCAGGTAATTTTCAAGTATAAAGATAACTTACAATTACATGTAGCAGCTGCAGAAACGCCTGATATATTAACATCGATGACAACATTTTGTTTAGCTTTTGAGAGCAACAAGCTATCATCAACATTTTACTCAAGTTGTCTTCTTCATCAATGAGATCTTTCAGGCCCAACTGAAAAATAGCAAAATGATTTTGATTTGACTGGGATAAAATACAAAATAAAGGTATAATAAGATATTTCAAGTCTAGGAAAGGTGAAAAGGTTATGTTTTTCCAATTGAGAACATTCATAAATGAGTAAGAATTTTATTTTCGAAAAAAAAATTTCTGACATTCTTCAAAAAGTAATATCCACTCTTATGATTTGTTATTATTGAGCAACGATTTTTCTCGATTTTCCCAGTCATGGTTAATACCTTGACTAGGAAAATCAAGAGAAATCGTATTTTATTACATCTCACACCCAGTGACGGAACAATAGAACATGGTTTATGACTATAATTGAAACTTATTTATCAAAACAAAAGTAATGCGAAATTATCAATTTGAATAACATGGAATCTTATGCGAAATATTCGAAAAATATATACTAATAACCAAAAAAAAAAAAAAAAAAAATTACTTCATTCCTGAAAGAAACAAATTTACCTTTTAGAGTATCAATTTCAGATCAATTAATGAATTCACGTGAAATTTCGGCAAACACAACTGCGCTCTTCCGACATCTCTTCTATCAGATGATGTAAGGTACTGTGTCAAATTATGTTCGATTTTTAAAATTTTGTTCATGTCGAATTCACCAAGTTCCTCCTCTAACGCATTCAAAGATTCACCAGCCTGGAGGAGGAAAATGACGAAATTGAGTTCTCTGCCCTATAATGAAAGTGCGATCATGTAATAAGGTCAACATTAATGATTATTTGAACGTCTTTTTTTTGCACTGACTTAGAAATATCACAAAAATTGTTACTTTTAATGGTGGCTCGATAAACTGTGCTCCTAATTCATTGACAAATCCCATGTGACAAGGACTAGTTCGCACCATGAAGGGAACATTCTGCTTTTCTCACTTGATGTTTGTGAAAATACCGCAATGAGTTTCAAAAAGCAGGAACTTATGTTGCCATCTCGCTTTGAAGTACAACGTATTCGCAAGAACAAATGCAGTTAGGGCATTAAAATCATCTGTAGAGAAAAAAGGTAAACATTCAAAAGCATCATCATATGTGACTGAGAACGAGGATAAGAGTCTATTTACTGTGCTGAAAATTGATTATCCGTTTTGTGGATTTGAACTTCGAGATTAGGAAAATAAAAAAAGTTTTCGTTAAAAATAATAACCTATGGAGGAATTTTCAAACAAAATTAAAAACATAAAAGTACCGGGTTGTACGACGTCTGAAATGTAATTTGCGGTTTTATTTTTTATCCAATCATTTATAACTTTTGCGGATTGGTCTCCATCGTGGAAATTCATCGATTCTTGCAATTGAGTAGAAGAGAGAACTTCTTGTTCGTTCTCTTTGAATTCTGATTTCGGTAGGTATTTTTCTGACACGAAGATCCCAGAAGCTAAACGTACTGATACTGTTTAGATATCCTGAAGTAGAAATAAAATTTGTTCGTTTTAAAGAATAGTTTTTTTATGTTAAATGGAAAATAAATGCATGATTATGATAGGAAACTCATAGTTATTTGAGAATGCAAATCCACGTAGTTGTTTTTGTGGACAAAACTCTGGCTATCATCAGAAAAATGATGGAATTGTTTTTTGATTATATTGCGGTTGACGGGTTATAATCGTGGCTCATTTAGTAGTGGATAAGGAAATCACTTAGCGCTTAACGCCTTACGCGTGCGGCGGAGGCAGCACGAGGGGTTTTTGTTCGCTTACGCGTGCGGCGAAACGCGTGTATCTTACGTGGCGCATGAACACTGATTAGACGCATATATATTTTATATATATTCAATGTATATAACAGACTAGCATCAATTTTGGTAATGACATAATGTTCTGATGAAAAAACAAGGTTAAATGTGCAGATTGTCTGAGCAACTAGATTAAAGAGCAAAATAAACTGATGGTACATAAACCGATTTGTTCTTCGAATTCACTGCGAAGAGATAAGGAATAAATAGGAAAAACACAACTAGAAATGCACCGTAAAATACTTGTGAATTATAGATTCGTCATTATTTATTGTTCATATAATTGAATACATTTTTTGGAAGAGTATACAAATGTAGTGTTTATGAAATAAACTTATTGTTCACCAACACTCTTCTTTATTGGTGAATTACAATGATCGGACGCTTCCTGTGAAAAAATTGACTCCAGCAGCGTGATGACGGATTACGAATGAAAATGGTCGATCGACTTTCACCACCGGGTAAGTAGTTAAGAACTCAACAACAACTGAAACAATTATCGTAATGCTGTACAACTATCTCGTTCAACTGTTGAATCGAAGAAAAAGTTGTTCTCTTTCAAAAAGTATTTGGAAAATTTTCGAGTTATGTGCAAACTTTTTCGTAACTTACAAACATTTGCAGCAGCTGCAGAAACGCCATTTTCATTTACTTCAATAACAACATTTTGGACAGCTTTTGACACCAGCATCTTGTCATTTGACATTTTATTTAAATTGCTTTCTTCATTTATGAGATCTTTCAGGCCCAACTGTAAAAATTTCAAGAAAGTTTTCATTTGACAAAGATATAATACAACAAAATTGCATGATGAGAGATCCCAAATCCATGAAAGATTTGACATGGTTCTAGATTTTTTATTGAGAATTTCAGTGAATGAGTAAGAAATAAATGAATAACGTCAAAAAACTTCTAATAAATTTGCTAAAAAAATTACATGTTTCCAATGACTTCAAATTTTTCAATTTGGTCAAACAATGTGAAATTATGAATTTGAGGAATAGAACATTTTCTGCAAAAATTAACTAAAACAAAAACTAATTTTTAAGATATAAACTGTTATATATTCCTGAAAGAAACTTGTTTACCTTTTCAAAAATTGATTTCAGGTTAAATGAAGAAGTAATATTGAATTTCGGTAAAAACAACCTGAAGCGTTGACCATGGCTTCTATCAAATAAAGAAAGGTCCTGTGTCAAACCATTTTGGATTTTCAAAATCTTGTTAAAATCAAATTCACCGAGTTTTTCCTCTAAATCACTCAAAGATCCGTCAACGTCGGGAAGAAGAATGACGAAGTTTAATTCTCTGCCCTAAAATGAGAATTCGATCATGTAATATAGTCAACATTGATGATTGTTTAAAAGTCACTTATTTGCATTAGCTTCAATATGTCATAAACAATCATTACTTCAAATGGCAGCTCGATGAATTGGGCTCCTAATTCACTGACGGAGCCCATTCGATAAGCATTTAATCGCTGCATGAAAGGAACACTCTGTTCTTCACCCTTGATGTTCGTGAAAATACCGTTACGAGTTACTTCTCTTCGGAAGCCGTATTGCCAGTTACCTTTGAAATACAACGTACTCGCAAGAACAAACGCCTTCAATGCATCAAAATCTCCTGGTGAGAAAAAAGGTAAATATTCGATAACATCATCGTATTATGTGATTGTGAAAATGGAAAAGAGTCTTTTTACAATGCTGAAAATTCATTATCCTTTTTGCGGATTTTTAATTCAAGGCAAGTAAAATAAAAGAAGCTTTGTTTATAAATAAAAACCTACAAAGGAAACTTGAAACACAACAAAAAATTTAAGTACCTGGTTGTACGACGTCTGGAATCAAATTTTCGGTTTTGTTTTTTACCCAATCATTTATAACTTTTGCGGATTGGTCGCCATTCTCGAAATTCATTGATTCTCGCAATTCAGTATGGAAGAGAATTTCTTGTTCGTTCTCTTTGAATTCTGAATTCAGTGGGTATTTGTCTGACACGAAGATTCCAGAAGCTAAACGAACAGACGCAGTTTTGGTATCCTATTGTGAAAAATAATTTTTTTCCCATGCATCCGTAAAAAAGGCCACTTTATTTCTATAGAATGCGGGACAAAAGCCCCTTTTTGGGGTACTCGGAAATCAGCGGGAAATATCAACAAAAACTCTGGGAAACATTCATAAATCACGGATCAGGCAACTTTCTTCCCT
>JAPYZL010064823.1:0-22452 GCA_030522825.1 Platygaster orseoliae | reverse complement strand
ATAAAATTTTCGATAACTTATATAGCTTACTCTTGAGATTTCAGAAAACATGGAAGAATTTAATTTGTTGCCTCATAAGAATCTAATAAATTTCAAATGAAATTTCAAAAATATTATAAAGTTTTTCGGAATCTTATAAGATCTAGAATAACAAGGAAAACTGCGTAAAATTTTAATTTTACTTCACTTGAAAGTGAAGTAAAAGTTATATACTAACAATTTTATACAATGCAAAAATATTTACACTTTAGGATAATGAAAAAATGCAGTCTACAGCAGTTTTTGTGTTTTTTTATATATGACCATTGTTTGTGTTTTGCAAAATGTTTTGATGTTATCAAATCTCGAAAAACTGTGAGAATTGTTTTTAATTATTTATCTTCTTTTATATGATAAAATTATACGCAAAAACACCATAATTGATTAGGCGAGTTAGTGATCAAATTACATCTTCTAATTATAATTCAAAATGGCTACTACATTTTCATAAAAAATTTAATATTCGCGAGCTCCGAGATGCTTCAAAATTTTATCGGTTTACTGTACATATCAAACTCGTTACTCTTTAATAAGTTCTGAGAAATCTGAGAAAAACTTCAATAATAAAAAATTTCAAATTTACAAGCGTTTCCAGCGTTTGTTTGTCACATTTTGTAGTTTAAAAACGTTTGGCAATTTTTTTGAAACCCATACATGAATCATACTAAAACTAAACACAAAAAAATTGAAACTTATGTGATTGAAGTATACCTAAAGCTTTTCGAAATCATATGCAAAAATACGAAGTTTCTTTGATGACTATTGCAATTTTCTTAACTGCTGAGCTTTTTCGAAATTCTATCAGTTTTCTGAAAATGCCAGGCAATGATTTTTTTCTTGAATTTCAAAAATTTTTTCGCAAACACTGTCTACTTTTTCAGTATGTTTTATAACGATCATTTTTTAGATTTTTCATCATTTTTCTATAGAGCGAACCTTAAAAAATTTTTGAACGTAATTCTTTAAGAGAGTGACATAATTCGAAATTCAATTTTCGACGTTAACCATAAATATTAAGGGGGGGGGGGGCAAAACGCATTGCTTGCTTTTTCAAATTTTTGCAAATTCCTCTTCATTGCGAATTGTGAAAACAACGGTATCCAATTTCTGAATTTTCGCATAACAAAAATTCTGTGAATCCTAGAAATTTTAACATTTAGAGTTACGATCGTTAGAAATACGTCGCAATACATCAATTTTGCTGAAAATTCTAAATGTGTGATTTCGAACCTAAAATTATTTTATTTCTGGAACTTTGTAAGTAGTGTAAATTTCCACGGTTCTTAGAATAATCTGTACTAGCAATTAAAATTTTAAAAATAATGGAATTTTTTTTATTACTTTCTATACATTTTGCATGAAAAAAATCAAACCAAATAAACCTAGATTTTTTTGTAAAATAGGTCAAAAATGCTGTCCTACATGGTCACTTGTTTTATATCTTTTAAACATGCTATAATTTAAAAAAAATTTATTAAAATGCCCCACTATCAATACTACTTAATTTTTTTTAGTGTTTTTGCAATTCTATTGTTATTATCTACGAAAAAAATGAAGGTCGTATGACTTTTTCATGTCAGTGTATATAATGTTATATATAAAAATGGCAATAAATTACCAAGAAGTGTCTATAATGTTAATTTTTATTTTTTTTCACAGTAAATGATCGATTGAAAAATTCACGATGAGAACCATAATAAATGGTCAAAAGTTAGAAAAAAAAGATATTAAAAAATGATAATATTTATTGCTCGCAGAGTCATAATTATATTGAAAAATCCATGTCATAGAGGGAAAAATAATTTAAATTATAATAATTGTTAAATCCAATTGAGAGTATCATTCATGCAAAGATAATAAAAAGTTTATTGTTGGACATAATTGTGTGTAATATATAGGGTATTTTCGTTTGTTAGAGATAAAAATGTATGAAATTTTATCGAGAACACAATAAGACTCTTATGAATGTTATTAAAATAATAACTCGTTTACCATGATATTTCTAATTTTTTGTTACATACTTTCTATATTATTTGTGAATGTAAAATGTTGAACGATGTAAAAGAAAATAATGTAAAAGGAGAATTCCCTTATTATACAAATTGATATTAAAAATGTAATTTTTATAACTCTTCAACAAACAATTTATAACAAATGATGAATAAATAATTCATTAACAAATACATTCATAAAACCAGAATTATCTCAAAAATCCTGAAAAAGTCTGGAATTGATTAAATAAGAAAATCATTCGAAAATTATTCATGACATGAAATCATTATTAATTGAAAATATTTTTTAACTTACTAACTACATTTTATCAATTTTGCAACTTACATCAAAAAAGGTTTTCAAAAAACATTTTCTACCAAAAGTATTTTTCCGTTCGACCGAAAAAAAACCTCCAACGTTTGTTTTTCATAAATTCATAGGCAAAACCGGCGCGTGGAAGGGAAATTGAATTATTATTAAAATGCCGTGTCGTCAAAGTTGCATTATTCGAGTAGAAAATAGTTTTCCTTTTTCATTGAAACGATTAGATTCAGGGGAAAACTTGAGCGCGGAAAAGTTTGGGCATTCAACGATACGCATATTTTACGTCGCGTGCAACTTTTTGATAAGACTTGCAGCATTCGAGAAAATTGAGGAAGTTGGCGAAACGTAATATTTTTAGCTTTTGTGGGGTAGTTACATTTTCCGAAGTTATTTGCAGCGCTATAAAAAATGTATCCGAAAGAACGGAACTCAGTTCACCGTAATTGTCTCAGGAAAAGGAGAGTTCCAAGTTGTTTTTTTTAGCTGTAATGCAGGTTTCGTGTATTTTTTTTATTAATTATATTATAGGAATGGTGGCATTTTTATTTTAAGATTCTCAGTTTTGAAATATTTACTTTGTTTTATCATAAAAGTTTAGTATTTTTCCGTTACTGAAAAATCAAAGTCCAATTAATTTTTTTTAAATAGAATTTGATTGTTGCTCAATATTGTTTATTTTTCTGTTTGTACCAAATGCTGAGTCGTTAACAACGAGAAATAACAATTAAATTTACAATACTTAAAACTTAGAACTCATTTTCCGTTGTTCCATTCAAACTGAAGAGTTGAAAAACAAAACATAAAAATTCGCGTCGAATCCCTCGAGGTTCAGTGATAAGAGTTTAATAGCCAAGTTGCTGTGGAAAAAGAGAAAATATAAAGCCGAGAATCTCGAATAAGATCTTGGCGCCTGCGATCCTTTGGGCACCGACAATCGACTTTCTCTAATTTTTAGTTGTTTTCCAGACTACATTAAATGAATCGAATTCTACATGAAGAGCAAAAAATATTTTGGGATTCATTTTTGATAGTTTGTACAATAAATTTTTAAAATGATTATTCTAATTTTGAAAATATGCTAATACACAAAATTTCATACTAGTTTTTTATATGAACAATAATGATTTTTGGTTAAAATGATACTGAATTTTAAGGAGATTTACTGAAATTTTACTGGAATCTTCAGTAATAAATCCAGTATAATTTTGAAACATCAATTTTAAGCGTTGGAAGTTTTTGAATGCTGAATAAATAACTTCTCTTCTGAAATTATGAGGAAAATTTTTTTTTAAACACTGGTAAAATACGCAACATCCACATTTAAGTCATGTGAAATCGAGTTCTATTTTTTTCAAAATTTATAAAAAAAAAATTTATTTAATCAGAAATAAAGCACGTAAGTGAAAAATGAAATGATATAAAAATGAAAATAAAACGATATTTCAGTTTTTTTCAAATTTTTCATTTTTTTTTTTTTTTGCATAATTTCGTCGAGTTAAGTTGTGTTATGCAAGTCAAATAACCCCGAAAACTTTGAAAAAGTAAAAAGGCTTAAGTGCAAAAAATCAACAAGTAAAATAAGAAAAAACCTAATGATCATCGAAATTCAGGTATATTTTAGGTTATGAAATTTGTTAAACTATCAAAATAACATATTTTTTACACTCAACTTGTAAGACTATCAGAAAAGTTTTTGTTAAAAAAAATAAATAAAACAAATTTTCATTCGATTAAACAAGTTAATGGAAAAAACGTAAAATGACTTTTATCACTTGAATCATTGAGTAGCTATAAAGAAGTGGATCTTATTAATGCATAAAAACATGTAAAATGGGTCTTATTAATAATATTTAAAGCGATTTGCAAAAATTCTTCAAAGACATTTTTTTAAAAACTATTTACTACGATTACCTTTTTGTCTTTCTTAATCATTTTTTAATATACGGTTATATTTTTGATACTTATTTATATTTTTTAAGAACACTTATAATAATATACATAAAGTATATAAATATATAAAAGGTTATGTAGTGACCTATAGTGTCTTTTGCAGAATTTGATTTTTTTACTGTAGGTTGTCCTTTTCTCTTTCAATTAACTGGCTTCCCACAGAAAACCTAAAGATTGACATGAACAATTTGTTACATCAAATTCAAAATCCACTTCGAAAAATATTCGTCTTCAGTTCTAACCAAACAATCACGTATCAGATGAACTAATAACCATTAGTTTAAACGCTTCAAATTTAAATTCTTCACGAAACTTGAAAATGAAGGAGACACTCATAATCAGCCTGAAGACCGAACGTGATTCAAGTTCAACGCCTTAAATTCCAGTGTCTAACAGGATAATTCTCACGTATCCAAACTTCGTTTTCTGCATCTAAGTCTCTATCAAAAGTTCCAAACCACCTAAAATATTATATACAATTCTCAAAAAGTTCACTAAATCATGACAACCCTCTCAGCAATCTAAAAATTAATTTTTGATTGAAATTTTGTTGCATCTTAAAATAGGATTGACTTTTTACAGCGAAGACGTGGAAATTCCCAAACGTAAAATAAAGTATTTTATACCCCACAGAAAAACACTATAAAATTGAATCACATTCCAAGATATAACTAAATCAAAACACGACTTGAAATTAAATTCGAGAAAATCATACATGATTTAAAATATATACTTTGAATTAAGGACTTGCTTGAAAATTAATTTGAACATAGACTAAGTTTAAGATGATGTTCAAATTTCAAGTGGTGCCTTAATTTTGTTGCATCTTAAAATAAGATCCACTTTTTACAGTGAAGAAGTGAAAATTCCTAAACGCAAAATCAAGTATTTTCACAATAAAGTATTTTATACCCCACAGAAGAACAGTATAAAAATTGAATCTTATTTCAAGATGCAACAAAATTAAGGCACAACTTGAAATTCTATTACTACATTCAGTTTAGTCTATGTTCACAATTATTATGGAATCATTCTTGATTCAAAACATATTCCCTTGATTTAAGACTTTTTTGTTTGAAAAAAATTGAGCATGGACTCAATTTGAGATCATATTTAAATTTCAAGTTGTGCTTTACTTTTGTTGCATTTTGAATAAGATTTATTTTTCAGAGTTTATTTTAATCTATAGAATTGTGAAAACTGAAATAAAATCGTATTTTTGGAATGAAATTTTCAGCTGTAGCTAAAAAATTTGGAGAAATTCGCATAATGTTGTTGAACTTTGTAATAATGCGATTCCTGTAAAAAATTTTGATTCCTAATCAATTGTTTATGAATTTCTAATTTTTGTTTTTTTAAACGATATTTCTCGCCACTCGAGTTCATATAGTCTTATTTTAAGATGGATCAAAATAAGGGCACATCTTGAAATTCAAATACAATTTGAGAAAATCATTCTTTATTCAAAACATATTCTCTTTATTTAAGACTTGCTTATTTGAAAATAAATCTGATCATTAGTCGATTGAAGATAATATTTGTATTTCAAGTTATGTCTTTTTTTGGTTGCACCTTGAAATAATTTAATTTCATTCACTTGAACTCATCAAAATGCTCTTATCCCGAAATCAGTTACGGAGAGAGAAAAAACTTGAAAATTTTCAGCTATGGCTAAAAATTTTGGTAAAACTAGTTTTTTTATGATTCTTGTACATAATGCAATACCTGCAAAAATTTTTTGTTCGTGATGAATAATTTTAAATTCCCAATTCTTGTTTATTGAAACAATATTTCGTATCACTCGAATTCATACACTACATAAATAACACCTTATTTCAAGATGCATAAAAATCAAGGCACATCTTGAAATTAAGATATCACCTCAAATTAAGTCTATCTCCACATTACTTTCAAATGAGCAAGTTTCAAATCATGCAAATTATTCATATCCTCTTAATTCAAGACATGCTTCCTTAAAAATTAATTCCAAAACCGACTGACCCCAGGATAATACTCAAACTTCATATCGTGCCTTAATTCTAGTGCATCACAAAATAAGAATTACTTTTCAGAGCGTTCCCCAAAGAAAACCTAAACACTCCTCCCACCCCCCCCCCTCACCCGTGATTCCTTACAAAACAGACGATCAAATTTCAGTTCCCTCTCTTGGATGGAAAAAAGAAGAAAAAAAAAACCCACGTCCTTGTGTTTTCCCTCACACACTACCTCTTTCCCTGCACGAGTCCTCCTCGCCCTCCCACCACCCACCGCCCCTATGAAAAGATAGAGAGAGAACGAACGCCCGCGGGGGGTGAGGGACGTGGGGAGGGGGGGGGGCTCGGTTGCTAGCGGGGGTGGTGGGAAAAAAGGCGTAAAAAATGCAGGCGAGAGCCGAGAAAAACGGGAGGAAAAAATCGGACAGCCTAGAAAAGGACGAGGAACCCCTCCCGTCCCCCTCCTTCCGCAACCACCCCCCTGAAATCGTGCACATGCGTGACCGTCCGTTCGGAGCCCCGTGTATATACTGGAGGCGACGTATTGATCAGCCAAAGCGCCACGACGCCGGGCGTCCTTTTCTGGGAGCCTTGCTTTTTTCGGCGCCGCGCGAAGGAGGGTGGTTTCGGCGGGGGGGAGGCGCGGGCGGGGGATGAATCGCGGCTTCCTGGGCGAGCTACGCGAGCGACCTAGCCCAACGGACACTGTGACGTCAGGGTCCGTGAGGAGTTTTCGGGGTCGGGGATGATGAGGGTTGGCCCGTATAGTGGAGACTTGATTTTTCCAGTGTATTAGTACACGGAATGATGGTGTATTACTCTCTCAGTTTGAATTAGTGAAATTTTTACTAATTCAATTAGTTGGTGAGTGATTCATCATCGAATTAGAGGAATTCCTCAAGTTAGCTAGGGAAATAGTCAAATTTTACTGGATGACTTAGTGACTTATAAGTTTACTTTTCAATTAGTGAAATTTTGAAAACGACTAAACAATTAGTGAATTTATTACTAATGTGATTAATGACATTTTCACTAACCACATTAGTAGTTTGAAATTCTACTATTCAATTAGTAAAATTTTTTAAGTGAGTAATTAATTAATAGATTATCACTATTCTAAAAAGTAAATTGATGGTCGACGATCAAATAAGTAAAATTCAATATATGTGATCGAATATTTGGTCAATATTCTATATATCGAATAAATATCCACTATTCTCAACAGTAATTATTCACTTATGTAAGTGTACCTGCAAAACTAGTGAATATTGACTTTTTCATGAGTTGAATTCTACTAATCATTTAGTGATAATGCACTAATATAGTCTAGGCCTACTAATTACAGTAGTGGATTTCTACTGAAGTTTGAAAGGTAGTAATTCAATCATTTCTTTAGTCATAACTAACTAATTCAACTGGTAAACTGAAAACACTATTTCAATAAGTGATTTTTTAGTAATTTATAGTGGCTCACTTTTCTTTTTTTCAATTAGTGAAATTCCACTAAGGTATTTTGTCAATTGTGCACGAGTTTAACAAACGCTGTTTTTATTGTGCACTTCTAGATTGTGTACATTTTTTAGAAAGTCATATGTTATTATTATGAAATTAATAAATTATGGCATAAGATTCTTCGAATGTTCGAATTTGTATTATAAAATTTTTTTTGTAACTTTCAGTGGACAAAATTATAAAAATTCGCACAATTGACACGTACACATTTTTTAGAAATTTATTACTATATTGATAAAATGAAAAATTTATGGCATGCAATATTGTTTAAATTTAAAAATTCGAATCATAAAATGAGTTTTGTATCGTCCTGTGTACGAATTTAAAAAAATGTGAAGAATTTACCAGTGTAAAATAAATACAGTGCACGAGTTTATTAAACACTGTATTCATTGTGCACTGGACGATTGTGAACATTTTTTGAAAATTAATTACTATAATTATGATATTAAAACATAATTGCATTCAGTTTCTCGAATTTTTCAATTTATATTAAAAAAAGATTTTTGTATCCTCCTGTGTTTGTACAAATATAAAATAAATAAATTAAAGAAATGAATTTTGTAATGTCATGTATTCATAAAAATGTGCACAATCGATCTGAACACAATAAATACAGTGCACAATGGATATTATACCGAATTTCGAATTTTTGGTTCGAATTGAGAAATAAGGCTGTTTTATGAAAATTTCATTTAAACTTGTTTGACGCATAATTTAAAAAAATGTGAATTATAGATTTAAATTTCCTCGGATTCTTTTATAGACAAAATGCTGAATTGACAATTTAAGAATGTAAAATTACATGCTTCGAATTCCTCTCCATAGCGAATTATAAAAAAATATAATGCAATTTTTGAATTTTTCATATAACGGAAATTCCCTGAATCACAAAAATTTGAACTTTCCAAGTTTTGATTATCAAAAAAACGCACAACCATTTTGTTTTTTCCAAATTATAAGTTTGTTGACTTTGAACTTGAAATTTTTCTATTTCTGAAGTTTTTGAACGATGTCGAAATTGGTGAAAATTATGAATTTCAATATAGGATGTACAATAATCAGAAATTAATAGCCATATGTGACTTGGAATTAGGAAATAGGGTTTGAGAGGAAAAGCCGTAAGGCTCATATTACCTTGACGCTCTGGGTAAATATAGGCCTTACGAATATTCCCCTCCAACCCTATTTTCTGATTCCAAGTCACATATATTTTCGAATTTTCTACATTCTGTTTCACATAAAAACGCTACATTTTGAAAATTTTAAAAAGAACTTTGTATGTTGAAAAAGTAAAAAATTAAAAAGATCAAAGATTTGCATAAAAACTCCTTTCGAACCTCCTAAATCCAAATCAATAATTCTACAATTTCTCTGAGCAAAAAAATTTCAATTTGTCAATTACTGCTTTTTTTTGTAACTTGTCAATTTTTTTTTTGTATCTTGTAATAACACAAAATATCATATTCGACTTACGTAAGAATTTCTTCGTAAAAAATCTTAATTAGCTTGTAATCCGATAACAGACAAAACAATTAAAACTTGATTTTTATATCATAAGAAATTTCGTTATAACAAAATAAAATAATAAGGAGAAATGATTTTCAGTTAATAATATCTCAAATTATCATAGACAAGTAATTAATAATTTATAAAATGTGGAAGAAAATGAAGTGAACCATAAATACACAGTTCCTTTTAAATATTTAAAAATAACCATTGTTGCAGAGAAAATTCACAAAACTTATGAAACCTAGATCTGATTGTTACGTAGAAAATTCTCTTACAAAGAATAAAAATCGTTTCTCTCCTCGTTCCCACAAGAAAGTCTTCTATAAATCAATTAATTATTCTGAAAAGTAAATTTTCATCAGCCAGAGCACTTTCGCTGCGAGGAAGGATTTATCGTGTTCACAATGTGCTTCAAGAAATACAAAAATTGCTTTTCATCGTGTTACGCGTGATGACGGAATCACGTGACTCATTAAGATAGCAGCAATGCGTTTAAGGTTTAAAGCAATAAAAAGTACTTAACTTTCATTACTAGGAAAAAAATTTTTACAAAATTGTAAGAATTTTTATTTTTTTCAGAATCCGATATACATGCTACAAAAGGAAATTCCAACAAACGAAAAATACAACAACTGTACATAATAAATTTTGTAATAAAGATCCTTAATTGTTTACTTTTTTTACATAGACTTTGAAATTATTGTTCGCGTAATAATATTAGAAAAATTCTTTATTATTTAATAAGAAAAGAATAATCATAACTCAGATTTAGAAAAGTAAATAAAATTACACGAGAAACTGCGACGTTTTGAAAAGTAATAAAAAATCATTCTCGCTCTAATCATGTGTCATACTTGTCAATGAACGTGCGCAATTTCCTCTCACTGCTTGCAATATATTTTATGCAGCATTGGACCTAAGACCTTGCCGTGATTTCTAAAGCAAAACTGGTTTTTAAACTTATATCATTGTCATGTCTTTCCAATACGATAATGAAGGCAAAATTGAAATCATGTAAAATGAAACTGATTGAAATATTTTCCTATATTTATATGTGTTTGCAATAGCTAAGGTAAAAAATTTGTCTCCCAAATAATGCATACATATATTTATATATTTATTATATTAAACAATAATAAAGGTTAAGTATATTTTATTACAATATAAAATTTATTTGTGCTAATCAAATAGAAGACTGATGAAATTTTTTTCATTATATTCCAGATTTCTAATTATTTCATTTATTTATTTCGCATTTTCATTTTCTTGTTTCGTACATTCCATTACCAAAAAAAATTCATCATTGTAGAATTTTCAGTAGGATCAAATCAATTCTTTGAAAATTCACTAATTTATCATCTCATATCAAAGCAGATTATCAAACTCTCTAATTAACATCTGTAAATCAAAAATTCACTCTTCTAACTAATTTCTCGAAAAAGCTTGTATTGCTTTTGGAAGACTATTTTTTCATCCTGTAACTAATGATACAAGTTTTCTGGAACGACAGACCATACATTAAGAAATAGAGTAACGTGAGACCTCCTTTCAAACATCAAATTTCGGGCTCCTAGTTAATTACGTCTCGGCTAAAATATCGACTACTTGTCACATCCGTGGCGCCCTAAGATTTGAATTGCGAGTCAAATTACGAAAAAAAAAGAAAAAAAGAAACAACAATTAAAGAACACTCTTTGAAAGAGGCCAGAGAAAAGTCTTAAAAAAATCATGCCTTCGACACTCGACTAATGCACCTCCGGCTGAGGTTTGATAAATTGACTCCAGCTGTTGAGCAGCACAAGGGGTAATGAGGGCAATGCATTGGATTAAAACATTTTGGAAATTCGGTTTTCCGAAAGTCGTAGAATATATTTTTTGTATAAAAGTACTTAGTAGAATGTATTAAAGCTTTTATCATGTGTAAGACCTAACTCTAAGTAATTGAATTAAACCTGAATTGGCTTATGAATTTTTAATATATTTCTTCATTGTTATAATTTTAGAAATTATTTAATATTTTTTTGACTTTAATTAATTTTGTAGACTGTTTTGGATAATTGTATTTCTTGCAAAGGAATTTATTCATAATTGTAAGATTACTTTTGATTGCACATTTTTCAATACTTGTGAGAATAGTTATTCAAGTATTACTTTTATAATAAGTTTGTTAAAGTTAGAGATGATTTAAAAACTTTGTTTATTTTTTCTAGTTAAGGAACATTTTCAACATGTATATAAAAAATTACGTGCATTTTCAATAAAATTATAAACTATTTAATTGCAGAGAGTTTTTATTTTTTTCACAAAAATACATTGTGACTAGATCTTTTATGACTTAAAAAATATGGAAGGTTCAAATTATTTTATTTAAGTGATGATTCAAGGAAAAAAAATTTTATTTTTTGGTGATTCTGACTATTCTGAAAATCAAGAATTTCTTGTCAAAATATAATACGAATTCATCGAAAACTTGAAGTATTTTGTTTTAACTCAATGGTTTTCGTAACGTTATTGAAATAATTGTCAAAAAATTAGTGTACTTGACATAAAAAACTCTTGAATCACCAAACTTTGTTTTTTAACACCATAGTATTTTTCAAAATACCATAGTATGATCGAAATTTTCTATTTTTAAATGATGTATTATGATATCTTGTGACAAAACTGATAATATGTGTAAATATTAAATGATATTTATGTTAATGTTATTTCATTACGTAATATGTGAGGTAATTGCTAAAACGAACATTTCTCAAAACATTTTTATTATTTGACGAAATTCTAAGATATTCTGATAACTATCAAAATATTTAGACCAAAAATGCAGAAATTATATTAATACGATAATTTATGTTTCAAGGTTGGAATATTTATCAAAAAACTAAATAAGTCAAAATAATAATTGAACATAATGTTTTAGTATTATTAATTTGTTGAAATACGATAAAATTTTTCCAATTCTTCAAATAATTAAAAAAAAAAAGGAATTTAAATAATGATTGCCAGGGCAACCAAAAATATTTACGATAAAATGCAAAATATTCATATATTTATGCATGAAAAAACAGTGAAATATTCATGATAGGCTATTGGATGGTAATAAATATTTATGATCAAATGAAAGCAAATTTTATGTTTTTTTTACATTTGTTTACATTTTTGGTCTCTAATCAAAGTTGTAGCAGAAAATAACCACATGTTTTGCTAAGTTCTCTGGCTTATAATTTGAATAGCATTATGTTTCCATTGATGATTTAATTTGAAATGTACACAGATTACTCATCTGTAGTCATGTGACATGTAGAATAATTATTCGGTAATTTTCAAACTGCAAATAAAAGAAAATGAAATGAATTAAATTGAATTAAAGAAAAAGACGATTAAAATTGAAAGCAAATCATTTCAATTTTTTATTTCATTTTTTAAAATATAATTTGCATTTTTTTCATATTTAATTGAATTTTTTAATTTTAAATTTTTTCTAATTTTTAATTTTATATGCAAATAATTAAATGCAAATTGAATGAAAATTAAAATATAATGCAAATTGAAGGAAAAGAAAATGGCGAAACATGCATAAAAACTGAATATTTTTTATGGTAAAAAATTTTTGAAAATATTAGTGATGAAAAATGAAAAACCTCAAAATATTTACGTAAAATCTTAAAGTAGCGAAGTATTTATGTTCCGCCGAAAACTGTCAAAATATTTATTTAAATGTTATACTTAAATAAATATTTCGTGTTGCCCTGATGATTAATAATATATTTCTGATAATATTATTTACGCTCCAGTAAAAAAATATGAATTGAAATGCAGTATTCCGTAATTCAAATAATTTTTAACTAATCGAGTAAAACTTTTTTCGATTCTCCAAATTTTTCGAGTTCTTAAGCTTTAAGAATTTTATTAATTTTTATTATGCGTATTGCATATTTTATTATTATATAGAGATCAAATCCTGATAAATCACTTATATCAATATGCTATATTTATAAATTTGAATAACAAACAAAAAAATCAATTATCAACTTTCAATTACCCGAATTAAATTTTTTTTAACTTTGATGAGAAATCAACCTTTATTTACATGAATTTCCCAAATATTTACATTCAATAATTCAATTTTCACTATACCACTAATATATTTATTAAACTATATTTATCATCACAATATTACTTACATAATAATCTGAATTGTATCAAAAAAAATACCTTTTACTTGTGAACTATAAAATAAATCAACTATCAGCTCTTAATTTATTCAACTCAATCATTGGAACTGAAGTCAACCTCAAATTCTTCAAATTTTCTTATTCTACAGACTTAAAAAAAAAATTTCTTAACTTATATTTCCGTCACTCAGTGCAAAACATGATTGAAGCCTAAACATTAAAAAATCCTCTGCACCAAATCGCGTTGTTGTTTCTCCTCTTTTTCATTAAATCGCTTCGTGGGGAAATATTTCCGTCGCGCTTGGAAAAACGACCGTTTCCCTTTGTCTGGAGATAACGCGAGAAATTCATGAGTCCATTTTTCGCGTGGAAAATTATGCAATCTCGCGCGAAATTGTTCTCGTCTCTAAATTGGCCGATGCGCGTTTGGCACTACAGGAGGGCGGCCCGAGCGAGGTTAGATGGAATAGTGAGTGGCCCGTCCATAATCGTAAAGCGCCGAGGAGCGACCCATGAATCGCCGCCGTGACTTTTATGTACCGACCTCATGCTCTATTTTCCCTTAGAATATTTCCAAAAAATCGATGGGATATGGGATGCAAAATAAATTTACCAAAATTTAATCGCAAAATTTTCTAATGTCATTACTATTTTGATTTACGAATTTTAAATTTTATGGTTTTTATGGCTCATGGTTTACTGGATTGAAATATTGCACTATGAGTTAGGAAAATTTGAAAAAGTGAATATTCGGTTTAGTTGAGATAGAAAATCGGGTATATTATGTGTAAACAATGTATTCAGGAAGGATATTGATTAATTGTTAATTAAATTAATGGTTTTCCGGGAATATACTAGGATTGCAACTAAATAAATGTAAAACTAGATTTCTTAAATCATATGGAGAGAATAACGATGTTTAATTTTTATATGAAGAAGATGAACAATAAATTAATTCCACAAAACTTAAAGAAATTTTTGTAATTTGACATAGTAACCGTAACCTGAGAAAATTTCTAAATTCAATGTATTTCATTGTTTCAGATAATTAAAGAAAATAAAAAATATTTATATTCTAACCCTTTTTGTTCTGATATTTGCGAGAGTATAGAGGTTTGAAATTTTTAAAAAAAGGAATCTAGGTTCATCGATTTTATGGTTTTATTTAGGATTTGATGAACATTTAGATTTACACTATTGACTATAAAAGTGATCTGTTGTAAATTTGATTAATTCTAAGAACTTTTTGTTAATTTCTGAAAATAATTTGCAAAGTTAAAAACAAACAGCAAATGTTAATATAATATTTTGACTGAATTAATTTGAAATAAACTTCAATTTAACGAAATATCTGTGAAGAAAATAATCGAATTTCAGGATTTTTTCGTCTAATTTCAAGAATAGTGTGAATTTTTGTAATATACGACAATAAATAGATAAAAAACTTACTCAAATATTTTGAAGCTATTTTTAATATAATGTTAATTATTTTTAAATTTCTCGATTATACAAAGCAAATTTTTAAAATTAATAAATTCAGTTAAAAAATAAATACTATTTTTCCATTCATTATATTTTTTCTTGTTGAATATTCTAGATTTCGACCATATTTCTTTTTGGTCTTTTTCAGGAAAAGTTTTTATTTGATCATATGGAAAATTTTTTTTTTATTTATTATATTCTTATATTTAAATTAATAGGTATACGTCATATAAAAAATTTTTTAGTTGTTAGGAATGCTATTCATATTTTCGTAATTTAGGTACTATTAATTTTTTTTTATTTAGAATTACACTCCAGTCAATTATATTGTTTATTTAAAAGCAAGTCTAAAAAAGTTTGACGGTCTTAACTTGATCATTTCAATTCAATTTTAGAATAATTTTTGAGTAATCATAGAATTTAAAACTTTCAGAAATAAAAATTGCGCGAACAATGTTTTTTAGAAAGTATTTTTTTCTCATTCAATAAACTGTTCAAATTTTAAGATTATTACTAATTGTATAAACTTTGAAACAATTTTTAGAACCTCATAATTTTGTGAAACTCTCAAAGGTAAAAAAATATAAATCAAACTTGTTGTTGTATTTAATAACTTAATATTTTGAACCTTTCATAATTTCCATAAAAATTGCTTTGTTACAAAGACCATAATTCACTGCATTTTTTAACTTATACTTTCGAGAAGATCAAGATTTCTTTCACAGTAAAATTTATGAGAAATCTCATGAAGTACATGAAAAATTCACTGATTCTCTCAAATTATGCAAAATTGAGTAGGAAATTATTTATTATTTATAGACCACGTCATAATAAAAATGTGGGTATTTCCAAAACCTTCGAGTAAATTCCTGAATTCAGTTCATAAACTATGTATATATCACTGATTTTCAATGTCCATATGCCTTTAAGAACTTTCCGAAATTCCAGGATTTCACGAGGATTGAGATATAATCGCAAAATAGGCGTGAAAGAAGGTCTTTACTGTAAAATTATGTTGGTATTGACCGAAACGTAAATTCGCTGTCGTCGGGTTATCGGCCATCAAGAGTAAAGCGAAGAAGAACGAGCTCGGGATTTCGAGCCAACTGTTGAATTTTATCACTCTCGCCCTTTTCACTCCCTTTTAACGTGCAACGAAAAAACTGGGCCAATTCGCGTTCTCCACAAGTATGTTTTCTTCAGGTCCATTCGAAGATTGAAAAAGTCCAATGATATTATAATTAATGACAGTAAATTTTTTAAAAAACCATAATCGATTATCGCATTGAGCAAATTTTGCAAAATTCACGGCGTGAAAGTCACGACAAATTAAGCCAAGATTTTTAGTGTTCTTGTATCTAATCTAAAAAGTGGTAATTTGTTGTTGGTGAGGTATTATTATAATTCTTTTGATCTAAATTTGTTTGCAGTTTTGGAATTTCAATAAGCATATTGAATAAACTGATTTGGTTATAGCTCAAACAAACGTTTGGTCGTTCTTTGACCAACCTAACGTTTGATTCTCTTAAATCAATTTTTAATTCAGACGAAAAAAATGTTATTAGACTCTAGAAAATCTCGTTTCACTCAAAAAGTTTGCAAACAAGAAGTTCGTTGTAGTACAGGAAACTTCTATAATTTTAGAAAAATATTAGGTAATAATTATAACCGTATTTTTTATGTATTAATTTTCTAGATGGGTAGATTTATTATTGAGGTTTTTCTTTTCATAAATGTATATGATTTTTCTCTAAATATTGCGAATTTTTTGAATGTGACTTCAAATACTCAAATTTAAAATTACGACCGTTAGAAATCAAGAACAACGAAACATAAAATCTGAAAACATTCCATTTTTTCCATTTGAATCTACAGATTTTATATAAGAAACTACGAAATCGTCGAATGGCAAGTATTTTTCATACACGTTGTTGAATTTTTTTAATTTTTATATCCCATATTCCAAAGTTAGTGAATATTTAACTTCAGAATATTTAACATTATAATTTAAGTTGCATAAATATATAATAATAATAGAAAAAGTAAGATATCATCTATGAAATGATTATAATAATTATTTAGAACTTTACTCTGAACATAAAATTAGTTAATTTTTTAAAACATTTAAACTCAAAAATAGTATGTTAAATTTCACATGGGTTTTTGATTACTCGACATTGTATTTTTATATTTTTTTATACCAAAAACTGTTAATAAAAAAACTTATTGATTTTTTACTTTTGAAATTCAAGTTTTTTAATCTATCACATCTTAAAATTCATTGTATATGTCAATTTTTTGTTGACTTCATCTACTACAACTATTTAAATTCATGATTTTTGATTGTTTCTATCGGATATGCTAAATCCAAATTTCTTTTAACAATAATAAAGTTGTGCAAGATTTTGAATTGCTAAAATTTTTTCTTCGAAACTCTTAGTTTCTGAAATTATTATAAGACTTGAGTTTCAAACTCATGCAAATAAAATCGATGATTTTTTCCTGATTCCTTGAATCGTTGAATTTTACGATCAGTAATCTTCTTATCATAAAATTTCTATTTTTGGTTTCTGAAATTAGGGATTAAAAATTGAGCATCAAAGTTATGATAATAATTTATTTTTCTTTTTCCCAATTAAATGTATGTATTACTTTAATTTAAATAATTAGAATTTATCATTTCAAAATAAGAAGAGTCTGTGGAATACTTTCCAAAATGTAACGTTGTAATCTTGTAAATGTCGATTGTGTAGACTGAAAACTGAATATCTAGCTGAATACTTCATGTATTCCACTATTTTTTTTTTTTTTTTTCAAAAAAACAAATATGTAAATTATTTATCCTTATTCATGTTTTTCATATTTCAAATTCTAGAATATGTTAAATACAATTATTCTAAAAGTTATCAATTACATAGTGATACAAAGATTTAGATTCACAGAATTTGAAACTTCTTTTCATTAAGATCTTTTTTCGTAATCTGTTCTCGCATGTGTCACGTAGGAGATACGAGACACATGTGCCAGAGTCTCGAAAAAAAAGAGCCGAAAATGTCCAAGGCTCTGACGACTGTGGGAACACATGCGTTCGTTGGACATCCAAATTAGAGCGAAGGGAAACAGTGTTTGACGGTTGAAAGACATAAGATTTACTTCTCGTGACTCCTGATTTTAATAGTTTTTTTTGTGGAGTTTTAGCGAGGATTTTTATGGGTATATATTTAAGATTATAAATTATGACTTTCATTCGATCATTACATTATCGATATATAACAAGACTAAAAATTATATGCATAGAAACATTTATTCAGTAAAGTTATTCTAATTACAATTCTATTATTAAAAGCATTTGAAATGAAATTCAAAAACTTTGTTGAATAAAAAGTTTAAGTTTAATACTTTTTTGCAGAACTTTTTAACTGTTACAAGTGTGTTAATTTAATTTTGACAATATTCAAAATATTCGAAATTCTGAATGTTATGAAAATTATAAAAAATTGTTGATAACATCGTTGAAATAAATTACATACCATTTTTTTGAAAATGCAAGAAAATTTACGAAGAAAAACTTATTTGACAAATATTTTAGTACTTTGAAATAAATTATATTGATTTCATATCATTTTTTGTATCAGAATTATATGTATTAGAGATAAGGATTATTCATTTCAATTGAAATGATACTATTCATAAACAAAATTTGTTCTAGATATTGAAAATAGTGAATAACGAGAAAAAAAAAATTGAGGCAAATAATTATAATTATTGTTAAGACCGCGTGAATTCCACGAACTACAGTTTATTGCGTTCTTTAAATTCTCCCAAGTAAACAAACTCCTAATAAAAATAACAATCTCTTCTGGATCTTTTAGTCTAAAAATACCAAGCTCTGCAAAATTCCTCCCCTCTCCACCCCATTACCCAACCCTCCATAAAGCCTTCAAACAATAAAATAATCCCTCCACATCATACAAAACCTCCAAATAACCAGAATATCCAAAAAAATTGCAATACCCCAGCATTTTAATAATAATGCACATAACATAAAAATTTTAATTTAGCATTACACGCCAGATCGATTGTCGTTATAATAAAATTTCTCCCTAATCTTCTCGTTTCAAATAATCGAGACCCGGAAAATCTCACTCCCCCCTCCTAACCCCCCCCCCCCGCTGCTACCTATTTAATTTCACGAGTCGCAAAATGAACGGCCAATCACGTTTCTCTCCCGGCGTCGTTAAATCGCCGAGCCCGGAAAAGACCTGACCCAGACCAGTTTTTCTTCGCGGAAGGCTTTTCCCCATTTCCCGGCGTGACCGTATAAAAGTGCCCGGGCCGCGGTAGACAATTCGCAGTAAAATTTTTACTGCCCCGAGACGCGCGTACACCGTCTGGGGTATCGCGAGGTGAAACGAGGAAAACCAGGGGCGAACGGGGTGGGGTTGGGGGTTGGGGTGGAACGCCAGACGGGACCATAAACCCACGCGTCTGCACGTCTCTTTACCGCTCTGCCTCAACCCCCGATCCCTGCACCATTTTTGTACGTTCGTCGCAGATTTTTCCGTAAATTTAGTCAAAGTTTTGGGTTCACTACTATACTAATAAATCATCATGAATTATACGATGGTAATGATATACTGAAATTATATGCACAATCCTGACATGGCACGACATGCACATCATGATGAGAGTCAAATTTTCCTGTTTACAAAAAACGTTGTAACTTGAACATTTTTCAACCGATTTTGATAACCAATAGCATATCAAGATAGAATGTACTTTGATAATTATTGGAATAAAGTGAATGTTTTTTAGTATTTGTTACATAAAAAAGACGTCAAACTGTACAAAATGTTAAAAAAATGGTAAATCTTAGATAACTTTTATAAAAAGTCCAGAATATTCTGGATGAAGTATAGATAATTATATATGTTTTGAAAGCTGAATGTTTATAGTTTTCAAAACCGTATAGCAATTGAAAATCGGTCGAAAATTGACGGAGTAACAGTTGTTTAAGTGCGCGGAGTACAGGAAAAACGGTTTTTAAATAATAAATTGAAAATTTGGGGGTGTTAGACAATTTTGAAACATATTTTCATGATGTACTCATAATGATCTACAACGCACACTATGTCATTTGAAAAGTGATTTCGACTTTTTTTTTTTTGTAGCACAGTGTAATATTCATATTCTTCCATGATGCAAGTTTCTCGCTTCTAGAGATCCGATATAAGTGAAGTTTTTTTATGAAATTCGTATGAATTTTGGAAAATTCATATGAATATGTACATTAATTTTAAAATGGCAGTTGTTTTGTGCGTTGGATTTTTTCTTTCAAAAAATGACATTTTTTAACAATTGTCAGTTTCGTGCAAAACATTATTCATTCTTTAATTTTTGCAGTTTATTTCTACTAAAGTCATATATGAAATTTAATAAAATTTATCTGAATCGGGTTGTTTAAAGTATAATTCTGGAATAGATAGAAATCCTAAAATATGCATACACACGAGAAAAAACATTAAAACAAGCGTTTACTGTGATTTTCAAAAATTCGAGAACTTCAAAAAAAAATTATTAAGTTTCAACTGTAGTCAAAGTTCACTAAAACTGTAAGGTTCAGAGGCGAAACAATGATTGGTTTGAGCCTGACACTACTTCAAAAATGTCATTTTTTGAAAGAAGAAATCTAAGTCACGAAATATTTGTCATTTTAAAATAAATCTAGATATTCATTGGAATGGTACCAAATTTTTTTTGACATATAAGTCAATGAGTTTCATAAAAAAATACATATTTTATCCCAGAAAGTAGGAAGCTTGCATCATGGAATAATATAAATTTTTATTTTATCAAATTAAATCGAATATCATGGAAATTTTATAAATTATATTTACTGATTGTTGCTCATAAGAAGTTTTTGTGTACTATGAAAATAGTAAGCTAATATTTTAATAAATCATCTGAAAACGATGAAAAACTTTATTGATTATATCGTTATCATAGGATTTCATAGTAAGTAATTCGAAAATATATGACATTTAAACAAATTGATTAAATTAAGAAAAAATTAACAGACTGTCAAGTTCATTAAAATCGTAGAAAATGTAAAATTTTTGTATATCTTCATAATTCTTCTGATTTTCTCATTTTTTAAGTTTGTTACCGATCGGTCCTAAAAATTCTTTTCATTAACTCCAACATATATTCCTAAAATTAGAAGAATCTGAAATCTTCTCAAAATTCATTGATGACTAAATTTTATTCCGTGAGAACAGTATAGTATCGTTGAAATTATACTGATTCCTAACATTTGTGACATAATATTGAAAAAATAATATAAATAGTAGTAAAACAATACATTTATTTATTGAAAAAATACTAAATTTATAACAATTACAATTATACAAAATAAGAATTGTTTTTCTATTTTAATAATAATAAATAATAATAAATAATAATAATGATAATAAATGATAATATAATAAATATAATAATAATAATATATTCTTGTTGAAAGAATCCTGATTTTTTACTTTTCTAATATCAGACTATTTTATCTCAAAAACATTCGTAACAAAATTTGTTTCTAAAATAACAAATAAAATCCCAGATAATTGTTGAATCACTATAATACTGTCCTCAAATTTCAAAATCCGGTAGGATCTCGACCGTCACAAATCATACACGAAAAAAAAAGGATTTGCTGTATCAGCAAAAAAATGTACGGTTCCAACAAAAATTGATGAAACAAATTTTTTTCACAGCAGTAGCTTATTTTATTGTTGTTGCGACAAAAAATTTTTGCTACCAGAGCACAATTACTGTGCAATGGAATTTTATCCATAATGATTGTTCTGGCAACAGAAAAATAAATTACTTCTAAAAAAAAAATACCTTCTGTCAAGTTGTGTCCAAACAGTACATTTTTCTCCCAAATTTTTCACATTTCATCTCCCAAATTTGCTAGAACCTCACGAATTCTCAAAAATCCCACATACTCCCCGTAAAACCCTGCAGACGCTACATCACACTCGACGTCGATCCGGGACATGTCGGCGTTATTCGAGGAAATTGGAAAAATAGTCGAGCCGCGAAAAAAAAAACTGCATCCGACGTAATGAGGGCTCGTCGACGCCGTATTTTTCTTTTGTTACCATCCCCCCCCCTCCCCCACAAGCCCCTTCACCCGCTCTACAAAACCGCTACTGTGCGAGCGTCTCGACGCCGAAGTGCACGGGTGAAACAGCCCCTTAAAACGGTTTTATAGCCCTGCACGGGGCGCAACGGCGTCTAGACGACGGAATCGTAAAATTTGACCTACTCACCCCCAAACGCCCCCACCACCCCCACACCGCCCCCCCCCCCCCCCCCCCCCCCAGCCCCCTTCCCCCCCCCCCCAAACCCCCGCCCTGCGGGCGGCTCGGCCCCCACGTGGCCGGGGGGAGCCGCCCCCCAAAAACGGTTTCTCG
>JAPYZL010064805.1:0-20496 GCA_030522825.1 Platygaster orseoliae | reverse complement strand
AAATTTTAAAGGTTTTTAGATTTTCATTCATTTTATTATTCTAGAAATCTTTCGAAATTTCGAAATCGTTGAAAATTACTAACATGTTCAATGTTCTTGAGATCGAAAGTTGAAAATATCTGGAAACTTTAAATATTTTTGAAGTTTCCAAAATTTTTCAAATATTTTCGGAATGTGAAAAATTTAAAATTTCCTTCTTTTTCGTAATTTAAGTTCAAAAAATTGAAAAATTAATAAGAATTTTGGAAACGTTCTATCATTTTCTAATCCTTCAATTTGTCAAAAATTCTTAACATTTTCATGTATGAAATATTAAAATTTTAGGAAGTGCAAAAACTGTAAGTTTTGAGAATTCTTAAATTCCATTATCCCCAACATTTCTAAAAGTTTTCAAGTTGTCAAAAACGTGAAATATTTTTGATGTTTTCAAAAACGTGATGATTCACGGTCACCATACCTGGAACGAATGATCCAACATACCGAAAGAGACTTAGCCGATTCTTACTGACGAAGGTAACATAGCCGACTTTCAGATTCGAACAGATTTAAATCTGTCTTACGTACAGACTTTCGTTCTTCCAAGTTTTGTTTTCAGCCGTTCATATGTCAATGGTTGCAGTACCAATATTTTCAATTATACAATACTTTATACAATAAAATTTACTATATTCCATCCCGATCCCTCATTACTATATTTTTGTATGAAAAGTACTAGATTTTTCTCTCAGCGTAACATAGAAAACATTTTACGTAAATTTTACTGACAAGGTTGTTTCTTTTCTTTCAATATTTTTGTGTTTTCGTTTCTTTCATCATTGGCATTTTATTATTATTCAATGTAATTGAATGTATCATTCAAAAAATTTTGAATAAACTTAATAACTAATATGAATTATAAATTAATAAATAAACAAACCAAATTTATTATTAGTATTACTAAATTAGTATTTTCTTCCAAAAATACTGCTTTTATCTAAAACACAAGTTTTTTCTATATTTTCATCATTCGTATTTTATTATTTTATGCTGAGTATTTTTTTCCAATGACAAATGTTTTTTACAAAGTGTAAGAATTTTACTCGTTCTATTTATTATTATTTTAGAATTTTGTAAAATGATTGCAATTTTGAATTCTAATCATTTCGCATAAACATATGAAATAAAGTTAAATTAAATTATATTGAATAAAAATTGTTATATTGGGTTGAACAACAGGAGAAAATGAGAATTCGGCACTGAGATACCAACGTAGTAATTTGTACCATAAATATTATAAAAGTCACTATATCCTTCTAAAATCTGCAGTATTATTTTAATTTTGCATGAATTATACTACATTTATTTTTACCATGCAGTATAGTAAAACGTCAAATATCACAATTATAAGTATATGTATAGTACAAAATAGTTAACATACTGTTTTTTTTTTTGCTTTAGTGAATAACAAATCTCAATTAACAAGATATGGGAAATTACGTTACATGATCATAATTTCTACATTTTTTCATTATTATTACTAAATATATATGAGTTTCACTATAAACATCTACAGATACAATAATTCATAATAATTACTGAAATACGAATATTTAGA
Organism: Platygaster orseoliae; assembly: GCA_030522825.1. Taxonomy (NCBI): domain Eukaryota; kingdom Metazoa; phylum Arthropoda; class Insecta; order Hymenoptera; family Platygastridae; genus Platygaster; species Platygaster orseoliae. The sequence continues at coordinate 18,902 of JAPYZL010064805.1, read as the reverse complement.
ATTATACAATACTTTATACAGTGAAATATACTATATTTCATCTCGATTCTCAATTACTTTTTTTTTATTAAAAAGTACTAGATTTTTCTCTGAGTGTGCATTGTTACGAGAATAATTTTCTCAAATTATATAATATGATAGGATTATAAAATAAATGTATAATAAATAAAATAAATTTCAAGTCTTGCCTCGATTTTCTTGCATCTTCAAATAAGATCGAATTTTCAGATCATTAAAATACCCCCAAAATTATAAATAAAAATTTATGAACCCTTTGAAAATACCTGAAAGACACTAACGATATTATACACCTTTTTCCTCGTATAAAAAACACGCGAATTCCCGTTGTTTTGTTCATCTCCCTGTAAATTCCTATTTTTCGACGCAAAGGACCGAACGCGTCCAAAGTAAATGAATATCGTTTTTTGCGATCGAGTTACCGATGGGGATTCGCGAGAAAAATTTATTATGTTGGAAACGGTAACTGACGAACGTAAAAAATATATATACATCGCGAGCCCCGCGGGTGAAGTTTCGAGTAACATTGTTTGCTCTTCCCAGCAGACGCGGCCGCGTGTATTTTCCGTTTAACTCCAAGCTGGATTTTCGCGAGCTATGGCTTCGTGAACTCACGAGCAAATATACTGACAGTCCAATCAACCCGAGTGCAACGAACAACTTGCCACGTCGTTCTGCGTTGATTAACCATGACTGCGCATAGCGCGCTTAATTAAACGAAACTCCGCAAAGAAACGGCCAAGATTTGCCGAGGATTTGTCAAATTACCTGATTTTTTTGCATTTTTTTGGTGTAACTTGAGAAGCTTGATTCAATGGAGAAGGTTTTTGGGCTGTTTATGCAGGCTGTTTCCTGATTTGTGGAAAATTTTTTGAAGTTATTGACGATCTTAGTATGATACACACTGAGAGGAAAATGTAGTACTTTTTACTAAAAAATATAGTAATGGGGGATCGAGATGAAGTATAGTGAATGTTACTGTATAAAGTATTGTATCATACAAAACTAGGGGGACTTCGTCCCCCTGCTCGCTTCGCGTGCCAACCCCCATTCAGTTTCTTTTTGAGGTATATTTTTTCTTTAAAAAAGAATTTTCTTGAAAGATATTGAGATTTAAATCTTTTTCATTAAACAAATGTGTAGCTAGATGGAAATCATTTAATATACATAAATTTTGTCAGATTGAAGTTACAATTCGTAAAAAGAGTTGGGAGATTTTCAGAAATCTTCGGGTATGATCGGGTATGTTCGGAAGTGTTCGGGTATGTTCGAAAGTGTTCGGGTATGAAGTGCTAAGTCTTAAGTATTAAGTCTTATGTGTTAAGGCTTAAGTACTAAGTGTTAAGTCTTATGTGTTGAGTCTTAAGTACTAAGTTTTAAGTCTTATGTGTTAAGGCTTAAGTACTAAGTGTTAACTCTTAAGTATTAAGTGTGAAATATTGAGTATTAAGTCTTAAGTCTTAAGTATTAAGTGTTAAATCTTGAGTATTACGTCTTAAGTCTCAAGTATTAAGTGTTGAATCTTGAATATTAAGTCTTAAGTCTTAAGAATTAGGTGTTAAGTCGTATGTATTAGGTATTAAGTATAAAGTGTTAAGTCTTAAAGTATTAAATGATAAGTCTTGAGAAGTCAGATTAGGTTAGTGTTGAGTGAATCAGTGGGATAAAGTTTTTTTCTTATATAGAGAGATATTCGCATTTCAGTTATTTACATAAATTATAGTAGTTATAGCTACTTACGGTGAAACTCATATATGTTTAGTAATAATAATTAAAAAATGTAAAAATTATGATCATGTAACGTTATTTCCTAATCTTGTGTATTAAGATTTGTTATTTACTAAAGCAAATAAAAGCAATATGTTTAGTATTTTTTACTATACATAAACTTTTAACTGCGACATTTGACGTTTTACTATGAAAATAAATATATTTATGGATAAATGTAGTATAATAGATAGAAAATTGAAATATTGTAGATTTTACTAGAATATAGTAACTTTTACAATATTTATGGCACAAATTACTACGTTGGTATCTCAGTGCCAAATTCTCATTTTCTCCTGTTTTTCGACCCAATATAACAATTTTTATAGAATATAATTTAATTTACCTTTATTTCATTGTTTATGCCAAAAGACTGAAATTCAAAAATTGCAATCATTTTGAATAATTCTAAAATAATAATAAATAAAATGAGTAAAGTTCTTTTAATTTGTAAAAAAAATTTGTCCTTGGAAAAAAAAACTAAGCATAAAATAATAAAATACAAATAATCAGAATATAGAAAAAACTCGTGTTTTAGAGAAAAACGGTATTTTAGGAAGAAAATACTAATTTAGAAACACTAATAATAAATTCGGTTTATTCAATTATTACATTGTCATTCTCATTAGTTATCAAGTTTATTCAAAATTGTTAGAATGATGATTTCAATAACTATGAATAATAATAAAATACCAATGATGAAAGAAGAGAAAACAAAAATATTGTAAGAAAAAAAAAACAATTTTGTCAGTAAAATTTACGTAAAATGTTTTCCATGTTACACTGACAGAAAAATCTAGTAATTTTCATAAAAAAATATAGTAAAGAGATATCGAAATGGAGTACAGTAAATTTCACTGTATGAAGTATTGTATTATTCAAAATATTGGTATTGCAACCATTGGCGTATAGTAGGTATAGTATTTGCAGCTGTAATTTCCAATATCTTGTATAATGAGAACTGTTTTTTACGAGAGTAAAAAACACAATATGTTTAGTATTTTTTACTGTATATCAACTTATAATAGCGATATTTGAGGTTTTACTTTACTGCATGGTAAAAAATATATTAATGGCTGAATGTACTGTAATATATAAAAAATTATAATAATATTGTAGATTTTAGTAAAGTATAGTAATTTTTACAATATTTATAGTATAAATTACTAGGTTCTTTTCTCAGTGTGGATTAAGAAGATCAAAAATATATTTTGCAGAACATGATATTGTTTATTTTGTGTGATTTCCTCAAGTATTTTGAATAAATCTTTAAAATGCTTGATTCTAGATAGCAGGAGTTTCAAATTCTTTAAGATGGTATAGTAAAGTTATTAAAAATCCAATTTTCGTCAATAAATTGCTTGAAATTCCAAATTTCAAGTTATAAATAATGTAAAAAGATTCATGTTTTCAATTTTTTAACGTTACATTGCCAAAAAATATAAATAATAAGACAATTAATACAAGATACACAGTTTATAAACATTTGCTGAAATTCTTTAAATTTCTAGGATTTGTACAATGTATAAAAATCTTTAAAATTTTCCATGCTTGTTTATTACTCAAAAATTACAATTGTGATGCAAATTATGAGGACAATTGTTATTGTATACTTTTAATATTTTGGAAACTTTTCTTCAGTATCTCAAATTTTTCAAAAATATTTACCGTCTCTAAGATTCATGATAAATTTTTTGAAATTTTAAGAATTTCAAACATGATACAAACCATTTAAAATTTTCCAATTTGGAAAAAATATTGACCTGCTCGTAGAGATTGACTGTATATATTTAACACTAATTAAGTTGGATAGATTTTACTTAAAAATAGGAAAAAACATAATCATACATTTTTTAAACGAATATAATGATGAACACAAATAGATAAATATTTAAATAAATAAATAAATAAAAATTATTTTCCTGTTTTTACGAGAAAGAGTTAATTTCTTTTAACTTTGAATCATAAAAATAAATTTAACTCTTTGAAATTATCTTGTTTTTTGAAAAAATATCGTTTCTTGAAGAGAGCAGAATAAAAGTCGAAAAATCGAATTTTCTACTTAAGTAAATAATAGTTCTTAATAAACAGGATATGGGAAATTACCTTGTTGTAGTAAAAATGTAGTACTTTTTATACTTTTACTTAAAAAAATGTATAAATTATGATCGTGTAAGGTAATGTCCTATATCAAGTATATTGAGAACTGCTATTTACTAAAGTAAAAAAAAACAACATTTGTAGTATTTTTCACCATATATCAACTTACAATTGTGATATTTGACGTTTTACTATTCTGCATGGTAAACAAAATATATATTCATGGCTGAATGTACTATAATATATGAAAAATTAAAATAACATTGTAGATTTTCCTAGAATGTAGTAATTTTTTCAATATTTATAATACAAATTACTAGGTGCTTTCCTTAGAGCACTGAGAGGAAAATCTAGTACCTTTTACTAAAAAATATAGCAATAAGGGATCGAAATGAAATGAAACGAAAATTCGAAATTGAATTTTACGATATACGGTATTGCATTATTCAAAACAGACCTATTGTAGTCATTGGCGTAGAAGTATCCTACCTACTTAATTTTGTCTACTTCTGAACTTTTAGTATCTTTAATGTTTCCTCATTATTATTTATTCAACTTGGAGGGTTTTATAGTATGTAGGATAGTAATAATTATAAAGTATGGAGGATAGTATAAATTTTCAATAATGTTTAAAAATTTTCCATATTTTATAGATTTCCAAAAAAATAATATCGAGACAAATTTTTTCCTGCCTTCACCCCTGATGAAACGTATGCGGATTTTCTGACATTTCACAAAATTTAAGAATTTTTCAGAACTATTGACAAGCTTTTTTTCTTTTTTTTAATTTACAAAATTTCTGGGATTCTTACAAAACAAGAACCATCTTAAGTTAAAAAAAAATTCCAACTTATTGTAATTCTTTCTAACTTTCAATACCTTATAACTTTTTCCAGAACCACTGAAATCTGGAAATTTTTAGGAGTGTTCGAGATAGAAACTTTCATTTGTTCGGGAATCCCTAAAAGTTCATCCCGAAAAGTCCTGGAATCCCTAAAGGTTCGGAAATCTCGAAAAGTTTTTATATCAGAATTCAGAATAGTGAATTCGGCAGTTAAAAAAGCCACTAGAATTTTTCCATCGCCTGAATTTCTTGAGAAAACGCCCTGAAATCCAGAATCCTTGATTCTATGATATTCTGCTTCATGAATACCAGTATATCTACAGCACATTTGAATGCCTGTGACGACGTTGGTTGTTCTGCTGCACGTATTTCTGAACCTGGTGTGCCTCGCTGCTTTGTTTGGTGGAATCAAGAATTAGAATTTCGGTCCTGGTCTTCGTCGCCGGAATGCTGCGGAATACCTCGTGGAAATTCGACTTTGAATAATGGGAAATGTGGCGAGGATGGTATTTTCACCTTGAAAGTTGCCTCGAAAATATGTACCACCAATCACCCAGCATCTACGGATTGCCTTCGTTTGATTGCCTAGGATTGAGCTGTCACAGGGGGAGAGGGGTAGCTTATATAATAAATAATCATCTCTAATTTCTTAGAAATAATTTCTATTATCAACAAACATTTTTTTTCCTTTCGCTGAATCCCTGTAGGCGATAAGGAAAAATTTTGCGCTCCGCGGTGCAAATATTCGCGATATTTGCGCTAGTATGTAAGCCATATTTTCGTTTGTTGATTCTGCAACGCCCCGCGAGATACAATGGCCCCGTTGAACAATGGACAATCCTATTTGCGCTGTACCATTCATCCCGCGTTTTACAAATTTATCAAACGCGAGCGCGGGGTCAACAGAACTTTACATCTCAGTGTAAAAAAAAGGAAATAATTCCGATTGAGAGCGAAACGTCCATAAATTCCCAATGGCAGTGTTTCACTCCATTCGCTCAGGTGAAAATGTTGTAACAAAGGCGTAATTGAATAATCGAGCGCTTTTTTAAGAACGCGATATTCTAGATATTCAAAAAAGGATAATGACAGAAATAAAATGTGATTAGAACAATTAAAATTAGTGCATTTTCAAACACTCATGTTTTAAGATGCAACAAAATTAAGGCACGACTTGAAATCTAAACACTATCTTAAATTTAATCCATGTTCGTATTAATTTTCTAACAAGCATGTCTTAAGTCAAGAGTACATGTCTTGAATTAACACATCTAAAAATAAGATTCCATTCTCAGAGTAATTTCATTTCTCTTCATAAATGTTCAGAAATTCGCGAGAGTAACATAACCGAATCCACTTTCAATGGGTAAACAATGATTTATCATTCTCTAACGTACGAATGCTACATGATTACCATAATTAAATACATGTAATTCAGGCAACGGTGATGCGAAACCAGCTCTGCAATACTTCTCCTCAATTTACAGCAACGATTCGTATCGACTTGCCTGAATATTCATACGGCAAAATAAACATCGACTCAATTACCAAATGTAACAATCCAGAGTTTCGCTTATTCCCGATTGAAATTGCAACAGAATCCGTGCCATCAAAAACCAACAGAAATTTTCCTACGGAAACAGCCAACTAGTATCGCAAAATGAATTGTTGAAATTAGCTATGTTATGTTCAGCGTCTAAATAATGTTCATTATTCCGAAGAGAATCATGATGTATTTATGTTCAAAACGAGTTTGATTGCGAGATAATTATTGTAATTGCTAAACTTTGTTGGGGAATTTTAAAAAAGTTAAGAGAGAATTTAAACTCGCACTTTCAAAAGTTGAACTTGTGTTAAGATGCAACAAAATTAAGACACGACTTGGAATTCAAATACCAACTTCAATTTAGTCTATTTTCAGATTTATTTTCAGGCAAGCAAGTCTTAAATCAAGGGGATATTTTTTAATTTAAGATTTATTTTATAAATTATTATTTTATATATATAGATGATTCATCATCATCATCATCATTTAAGGCAGTATTTTGATTTCAAGTCGTGCCTTGATTTTGTTGCATCTTAAAAGAAGATTGCATTTTTAGAGTGTTATTTGTGCATGCACTTAAAAAATTCAAGCTTATTCTGAGATGCAACAAAATGAAGACATCACTTAAAATAAAAAAATCATCTTAAATTATGTCTATTTTTAAATTTATTTACGTAAATTTATTGTAATAAATTTTTTTTAATTTAATTATAATATTATGAATTCTTTATATTTTAAGATTAATAATTATATTTTTAAATGTTTTGAAGTTATTCATTATTACATTAAATTATATGCAATTTATTATAATATTTTCAAATTTATTTTCAGGCAACTAAGTCCCAATCAAGAGAATATATGTTTTAATTTTTAAATTATTTTCTTAAATCATGATTCATTATCTTCATTTAAGGCAGTATTTTAATTTCAAGTCATGTCTTAACTTTGTTGCATCTTAAAATAAGATTCTATTTTTAGAGCCTTATTTGTTCATACACTTAAAAAAATCAATCTTATTCTAAGATGCAACAAAATATTCAAACATAATATTAAATTCAGTCCATTTTCAAATTTATTTTCAGAGAAGCAAGTCTTAAATTAAGATTGTTAGTCGTAATTTAATGTTATTACTCCTGATTCAAGACATATCTTCTTTATTTAAGACTTGCTTGCTTGACAATAAATTTGAGCATGGACAGAATTCAATATGATTTAAGAATTCCAAGTCATGTCTTAATTTTGTTGCATCTTGGAATAAGATTCAGTATTTAGAGAATACGGCTTATATTTCAAACATTACTTTAAATTTCGTCCATGTTCAAATTTATTTTGAAACAAACATGTCATAAATTAAGATAGTTAGTCGAAATTTCAGGTTATTATTCTTAATTCAAGACATAACTTCTTGATGTAAGATATATCCTCTTGGTTTAAGACTTGCTTTATTTATCAAAGTACAGTAATGATGATTCCGATAATTCGTACATTATTTTATTCATTCGATTTTATTCCTCTTCACCGTCAATAATAAACATTTGCACAAATAATAACAAAAAACACTGCTTTAAATCATTAATAAGGATTTTTAAAATGTATTTACTGAAATCTAAGGGACGTAATAATGGTTTCGCCATTAATCACATTTTCCCTTTTATTTTATGTTATATGAAGATGACTTGTAAAAGAGGGGGTAAAAATCGGGATGCAAGGATGTTGAAAGTAGAGGAAAAGCGATTCCCGGTTTAAGAGTCTATAAATAATACGAAACTCGCGCACCTCCATGGGAAACCGCGAATAGCGTCGTCGCTTCGCCGAAAATCTTCTTGGCTATGAATATCTCGAGAGGGCAGTGCACTCGTTGTCGCGTCTTTATTGCGCCTTTGAAGGAAACGCAACTTCCTCGGAACGACGCGAGACATAAGGTCATCGCTATAACATTTCAGTTAATATTGCACTAACATCCTCAAAACCTCTTGAGCCAGAGCTCAAGGGGCCTCCAAGCAAAACAGAATTTTCCTGAAGAATACTGTCATTCCTACAACAACAACAAATTATCTTGAACGACTTGGAAGATTTTTTGTACCCTCTGGGTTATACAGAATAAGGTTGATTGGAATAGGAAATCGTGAAATTGAAAAGTATAGAATTTTGGTGTACCAAATTTATTGTTTAGTATAATACTAGGAGCCAATTTGTTTCATGAAGGTTCATTCATGACACATTGAATTTTAACTGAATTCATCTGATTAAAGTTATAATTTTTAAAAAGTTTTCGGGTATTTTCAGAAATAATCGGATATGATCGGGTATATTCGGAAGTGTTCGGGTATTAAGTGTTAAGTCTTAAATAATAAGTGTTAAGTCTTAAGTATTAAGTGTTAAGTCTTAAATATTGAGCGTTAAGTCTTAAGTGTAAGTGTTTGGTCTTATGTATTAAGTGTTAAGTCTTGAGTATTAAGTCTTATGTCTTTAGTGTGAGGTCTTAAGTATTAAGTGTAAAGTCTTATGTATAAAGTCTTAAGTATTAAGTGTTAAGTGTTAAGTCTTAAATATTGAGTGTTAAGTGTTAAGTCTTAAATATTGAGTGTTAAGTCTTAAGTGTTAGGTCTTATGTATTAAGTGTTAAGTCTTGAGTATTATGTCTTAATTCTTTAGTGTGAGGTCTTAAGTATTAAGTGTAAAGTCTTATGTATTAAGTCTTAAGTATTAAGCGTTGTGTCTTGAGTATTAAGTCTAAAGTATTAAGTGTCAAGTCTTAAGAAGTCAGGTTAGGTTAGTGTTGACTGTATCAGCGGGATTAAGTTTTTTTATTATATAGAGAGATATAGAATATTACTTTACAGAGTTTTAAACTAATTAATAGAAGTTCTAGAACTGAAAATTCTATAACAAAGAAATGGAGACTTTAAGAATTCCCACTTTTCCAAAATTCTAAACTATGATAATAAACAAAAATAGAAAAAATTATTGATTTGTTATAAGTATTATCCAATGTCAGCAATTTTTTCTGCCATAATCTAAGCTGGAAATACAAAAATAGTTTTTTTCTGCTTTTTGTTAATTTTATAAACATTTGAAATTTCAGGCACATTAGAATTTTAGATTTCATTAGAAAATATTCTGAATTACAACTCTTTATGGACCATCAAAATCTAGAATTCTGGTGCCGAAAATGAAAATGCTTAAGTACGTGAATTATTGTCGGCAATAATATTTCGTAGTGTTCTGAATCAGTTAACGAAAAATTCTAAAATTCGAAATTCTAGCTGAAACGTGAAATTCCAGAACTGCGAGATACAAAATTAAGGTTACAGAATTATTGCGAATTCTTGAATAGAGAATTTCAGAACTTTCGATGCCAGAGTATATAATTCTAGATTTATAAATCATACACAAAATTTCTAGAACTCATAAAGTCTTGAACTGAAAATTACAGACCTGTGAGTCATAAAAAAAGAGCATTGCAGAATTTCACATACTAAAGTTTATAATTCTGTGGTGTCCCGGCATAACCGAATAAGTCCACTTTGCCATAAGGCTCATTTTACATAATATTCTGAATAAATTTTGAGCCTAATAGCAAAGTGGACTTATTCGGTTATGCCGGGACACCACAGAATTCAAGAACTTGAAACTTTAGAAAAGTAATTTCTAGATTTCTACGATTTCCAATTATCGAATTCTAAGTATTTTCAGAATTCTGATACATAAAATTTAAAAACTTAAATATAGAATAATAAGTAAGTATAAAAAAAAGAATAAAATTTTTGATTAAGAATATAAATAAAATGTGTAAGACAATAAAAATAAAATAATCTACAAAATTTATGAAAGCTTTTTGGATTTTAACCACTCACAGAATTTTGAACGATCGTTTCAAGATTTATAATATGTGAAAATCTTTCAAATCTTACGAATCGCATCAACTGTTCAAAAACTTTCCAAATTTCATGAAAACTTTACAATCCTTTATTTCTCTAGCTTTTGGGTTCAGAAAATGCTATATTCTTCACTTAACAAAATTATTTATTTATAAGACGTAAATTAACTCATGTATCTTCACAATTTTCATGATTTTTCGATCCTTGGGAGCCAAAAAAACAAGAATAACTCATTTTTTCGGCTCTAAAGAATCGAGAATCATGAAAATTACATGTCACTACAATTCTAAAAGTTTAAAATCATTGTTTAATAATTCAAGGTTCAAGATGTTCAATAATTAAAAATTCAACGTTCAAGATAATTATTGTTTAATAATGCAAGGCAGGGCCGTCGAGAGGATTTCCGGGCCCAGGGGGAGGAATCTTACGGACCCCTTGCCAAAAAAAATTGGTGATCTTTTTTTTTAGAGTATCATCACCAAAAAACTGACGACCTTTTTTTAGAGTATCATCGCCAGAGAACAAGTTAGTCACTTTTTTTTATCGAATATTTGACTTCGAAATATCCAGGCCCCTGCAAAATTGTCGGGCCCGGGGGGAAACACCCCCGACTCCCCTCCCTCTCGACGGGCCTGATGCAAGGTTCAAGATATTCAATAATTTCATTAGGTTCAATGTCTTAAATGATTTAAGGTTCAAGATGTATAATAGATTCAATACGTTTAATAATTCAGAAATCTAGGTTCAAAAATTCAACGTTCAAGGTGGTCATTCAAGGTTCAAGGTTATAATTCTTTAATAAATCGAGGTTCAAGACGTTCAGTGAGTTCAGTGTGTTCAAAATTCAAGGTTCGAGATGTTTAATAATTTCAATAGGTTCCATTCATTCAAAAATTCAAGGTTCATGGTCCAAAATAATCATTGTGTAATGATCTAAGTTTCGAGATGTTTAGTAGATTAAATATGTAAATTATTCAGAATTCTAGGTGCAAGATAGTCACTGTTCAATAATTCAAGGTTCAAAGTAATCATTTAAGGTTTAAGATAATCATTGTTCACTTATTCAAGGTTCAAGATGTGTTCAATATTGGGTTCAATATGTTTAATTATTCAAAATTCAAGATTCAAGATAATCATCGTCTAATAATTCAAGGTAAAATATATTGAACAATTTCAATAAGTTGAATATATTCAATATTTCAAGGTTAAAGTTACAAGATTATCATTCTGTAATGATATATGTATGATTCAAGATGCTTAATATGTTAAATATGTTCAAAAGTTCATAATTCAAGGTTTAAGATAATCATTGTTCAATGATTCAAGGTTAAAGAAAATCATTCAAGGTTCAAGATAATCTTTGTTTAATAATTCAAGGTTCAAGATAATCTTTGTTTAATAATTCAAGGTTCAAGCTGTTCAATGGGTTCAGTATGTTCAATAATTTAAAATTCAACGTTCAAGGTGATTATTATTCTATAATCAAAGGTTCAAGGTGTTTAATAATTTCAATATGTTCAATGTATTAAATAATTTATGGTTCAAGGTTCATTCTAATAATTGTGTAGTGATTGAACGTCCAAGATGTTCAATGAGTTCAATGTGTTCAAGAATTCAGAATTTAAGGTTCAAGATAATCATCGTCCAATAAGTCAAGCTTCAAAATGGTAAATAATTTTAATAGGTTCAATACATTCAATAATTCAAGGTTCAAGGTTCAAGAGAATTATTGTTCAACAATTTATGGTTCAAGATGTTTAATATCATAGGTTTTTTAATTTTCAATTATTCAGAATACAAGGTATGAGATAATCATTGTTTAATTATTCGTGGTTCATAAAATCATTTATGGTTCAAGATAATCATTGTTTAATGACTGAAGGTTCAAGATGTTCAATGGGTTCAATATGTTCAATAATTTAAAATTCAACGTAAAAGATAATTACTTTTTCAATTATCAAAGCTTCAAGGTGTTAAATAATTTCAATATGATCGATGTATTCAAAATTTTAAGGTTCAAGGTTCATTCTAATAATTGTGTAATGATTGAACGTTCAAGATGTTCGATGAGTTCAATATGCTTAAGAATTCAGAAATAAAGGTTCAAGATAATCATCGTCCAATAAATCAAGCTTCAAGATAGTAAACAATTTGAATAGGTTCAATAAATTCAATAATTCAAGGTTCAAGTTCAAGATAATAATTGTTTAATGATGTGTGGTTCAAGATGTGTAATAAATTTTTGAAATTTCAAGAATTCAGAATTCAATACATAATATAATCATTGTTTCATTATTCAAGGTTCAAGGTTTATGATAATCAATGCTTAACAATTTTATAGTTCAAGGCTCAAGATGTCCTATAAGTTCAATATTTTTAATAATGAAAAATTCAAGGTTCAACATAACCATCGTTCAACAACTACTCGAATAGTATAATTCGATTACAGGTCATTTTCTTTGATCAAGTTTCAGGAACAGATTTTTCACTTATTTTTCCGAAAGTGTGTTCTCCCGAATGCGATTTTCCCGAAACCCATCTTTCCAAATGACTACGTTGTTACAATTCCAAACGTTTAAAAATCAACGAAAACAAAAAAAAGTTGTTTTCATCACCATCTGATTTACAGTCATAAATAATTATTGATGAATAATTATCACTATCTAATAACACAACCTTTTTTTAACCTTTATCTCAGATAGAACGAAAAACTTCATTTATTTTCCGTTTTCGTTTCTTTGTTAAGCATTTTGAACTTCGTACACGTAAAATTACGATAAATTTAATTTCTAATTAACAAAGTGAAAAGTTGGATCAAAAATCAACGTGAGAGAATTTCGTTCTCAAAGGTCGTATCATAACGTACCATAAATTAAAAAACTTTTCACACTTAATACATTTTTTGTCACTTTTTCGAAAAAAATTGGGAATAAAGCGACGTTGAGCGGGAAAATAGCGTAAAAAAGACGTTTCTGGACGCGGCGCTCTTTTTGTCGCACGTTCTTAATAACTTCCTGGCTGAGGTGGAAAAAAACAAAAGGAGGTCGAAAATCGCGGAGCTCATTTTTCAGCGAGAGACCCGGTCTAGGAGAGTTATAGTTGGCAGTCTCGAAAAGCGGCACAGTCGAGGTTATAATGCAGGATTTCTCGGAGCGCCCTATTTCGGCTCGCGTCATACACACGCAGTTGTTTCAGAATGTTTCAGAACGCTCAGCGACAGGATTTCTATGCTTGTTCCTCGCTTTGATTATGAAATGCATGCTTCTGATTCAAGTTGCGCGGATTTTTACCGGGAGTAATTAACTCGCTGTTCGTCGACGCGTAATAACGAGGGCGTGCGTCGAGGCAGCCGAAAATTTATTTCCATTTATCATAGTTATTGCTGAATGTGGAAATTCATTACACATTTTGAACAAGGAGTAATTTGAATAAATGAATATAATTATTTATTTGTCGTTGGGTGGATTTTAGTTTGCAAGTAAATTCTGAAATTTGTTTTCCTTTATGATAACTATTGCTGAAGGTGGAAATTAGTTCCACATTTTGAACAAAGAGTTATTTGAGTATGATAATAATATTTGTTCGTCGTTGGGTGGATTTTAAATTTACAAGTATATTCTGGAATTAATCTAGCTAAATGTTTAGAAATAAAATATGATTAGTAAGTTTCAACACTCTAAAAAAATAATCTTATTTTAAGGTGCAACAAAATTAAGACACGGTTTGAAGTTGAAGTAATATCTTAAATTCAATCTATTTTCAAATTTATTTTGAAACAAGCAAGTCTTCGATTCAATGAACAAATAGTCGTTATCATCATTGCGCTACTTTGATAGATTATTATTTAATGCATTTATCATACTTGATTGATTCCCTATTAACTATAATTGTCACGTCAAGGCATTGTCGAAAACCATCTTAACCCTTAATAGATTTCCGTGCTGTTCCCGTGTAAACGACATGGAAATCTACGGCGGCAAGTCATCAAGTTTTTTCAATCACGAAATGGGCTCCGAAGCTATGAAACTTTGACGAGGAACGTATCCCGGTAATTGGATTACCGAATTAGGGTGAAAGAGTAATCGCGTAATCTCCGGCATTTACGGCCAATTTAAACGTTCTGAATGTTCAGTTGAGCGTTTTATATGACGCGTGCTGTAAAAAAAAACTGTTTCAGAATCAGTTGGAGTCAAAAGTGTTTTTACATTTATGATTACAATGAATGGATTGTTTTACTAAAAATTTTCAGTTGAAAAGAGAATGAAATCTTTTGTACGTTTTTTAATTAACTGTACAGAATTTTGTTTGAAGATTTTTTTTGTTTTTTCGATTAGTCAAGTGGCAATATTTTCACTTGGCCAATCTATTTGGTAACGAGAAATTGCACGTCACCCTTTCAAGGGCGAGCTCGGGAAATGCATTTGCCGAGGAAATTGGGCGGCCGGGCAATTTCGGGGCGCGAAAAGTCGTGGCGAACAAATGACAGGCGGAGTGTGTCAAAAGCAGGGCGCAGAAACCACGTCGTTTACACCCCTCCCGGGTCTGTTAATCAAACGGCACATGAAGTGCGCGTGGACTAAGCAACGCCGTTGCACGGGCCGGAAGTTAAGCGGAAACGCGTCGTTCGGCCATTGTGCGCCGGCTGCCGCAATTCCAAGTCACGGAGGCCCCAAGTCCGCCATTGATCCACTCGCTCGAGGCACCAGCAAAATAATCATTACGTCCAAAATAATTTACCTAACTACATTTTAGAACTTCGAGATTGTATTTAAAGATTTTTTTTAATTGAAGCCTAATCATATGAAAAAACACAAAATATTCTCTCAATTTCAAAGAAACGAACTTTGAAGTTTGGAAGAAGTCACTGATGTTTCGACTAGTCAATTTTTCGCGTGAATCAGTGTTAAAAATATGGAAATTACACGATATCTAGTCAATTTCCCGAATGGCGTTTTTCCGAAAGGTCTAGTTTCCCGACTGGAACTTACCCGAAAGCCATTTTCTCGAATTTTTCACTTTTCCATAAAAATCAGGAGAATAAAAACATGTCACAAAAGATCAGTATCTGTCATGACAGTTTCTCTTAACAAGCAGGAAAAATAAAATTCGGGACGAAATGTGAAGGCAGCACACTTCCCAGCAAGAAAAAATGGGTATCGCTTCAACAAAGAATGAAGACGATTGTTGCTGATTAAAACAATTACTAAGAAAATAACCATGTTTTTGGGTACTAGAGGTTTATTTCGAACAACATTGTACATTGCATTGCAATTAAACGTATTTCTGCATTTACGATTGATAGAAATTGAATATTGAATTTTTCGGGAACACAGGCATTCGGGAAAATCGCATTTGGAAAAACAGACTTTCGGAAAAATCGTGGTTTGTGAAAAAAATCCATTTGGGAAATTTGATTCGGGAAAATTACCAGTGATCAAATTACACTATTTATCTAGTCGTTGAACAGTGATTATCTTGAACTTTATATTTTGAATTATGAAAAAATATTAAATTATTCGACATCTTGAACCTTGAATTATTAAATTGTTGAACAAAGATAATCATAATCCTTGTACCTTGAGTTGTTAAACAATGGTTATATTGAAGCTTCAATTCTGAATTATTGAACATATTGAACCCATTAAACATCTTGAACCTTGAACTTTAAAACAATCTGTATATTGAAACATAAATAAATAACTGAAAACTTCAATTATTGAATAGTGATAATCATGAACCTAGAATTCTCAATTGATAAAAATATTTAATTTATAAACGTATTGAACCTTAAATCATTACACAATCATCATCATGAACCTTGAACATTGGATTATTGAATACATTGAACATATTGAAATTATCGAATATCTCGAACCTTGAATTAGTGAACAATGATTATCTTGAAACTTGAATTTTTAATTACTGAACATATTGATTCTAGTAAACTTCTTGAACCTAGAAGTAATAAACAAATTGAACCTAATGAACATGTTAAAACTTGAATTATTGAACGATGATTATCTTGAACCTTAAATCATTAACTTGAACCCTGAATAATTAAACATTAATTATCTTGAACCTAGAATTCTAAATTATTGCACATATTGCATCTATTGAATATCTTGAACCATAAATCATTACAAAATCATAATCATTAACTTTGAACATTGAATTATTGCATACGTTGAACTTATTGAAATTATTGAATATTTTAAACGTTGAATTATTCAACAATGATCATCTTGAACTTTGAACCATTGGCTTGAACTTTGAATTATTAAACAATTATTATCTTGAACGTCGAATTCTGTAGTATTGAACATATTGAACCTATTAATCATGTTCAACCTAGAATCATTAAACAATGATCATCTTGTAACTTGAACCTTGAACCCTGAATTATCAAACAATGATTATCTTGTTGATTTTTGAATAATTGAACAAATTAAACCTACCGAACACATTGAACCTTGAATTATTGAACAATGATTATCTTGAACCTTGAACCATTGTCTTGAACCTTGAATTGTGTAATGATGATTATCTTCAATCTCGAATTCTGTAGTATTGAACATATTGAACCCATTAAGCATCTTCAACCTATAATCATTAAACAATGATCATCTTGTACCTTGAACCTTGAACCTTGAATTATTGAATATATTGAACCCGTTGAAATTATTGAATATCTCAAACCTTGAATTATTTAACAATGATTATATTGAATCTTGAATTTCGAATTATTAAACATATGAACCTGTGGAACATCTTGAACCTCGAATTGTTGGACAATGATGATGTTGAACCTTAAATCATCGGCTTGAACCTTGAATTATTGAACAATAATATTCTTGTACCATGAATATTGAAGTATTGAACAAATTGAACCTATTAAGCATCTTGAACCTGAAATCATGAACCTCGAACATTGAACTATTAAATATCTCGAACCCTGAATTCTTGCACAATAAGTATCCGGTATCTTGAAATGTTAATTTTTGAATATATTGAACCTACTAAACATCTTGAATTTTGAATTATTAAACAATGATTATCTTAAACCTTGAATCGTTTTCTTGAACCTTGAATTCTATCGCACTGAACATATTGAACCTATTAAGCATCTTCAACCTTGAATCATTACACAATGATCATCTTTTACCTTGAACCTTGAATTATTGAATATATGGAACATAAGGATTATCTTGAACACTGAATTGTTGAACAATGATGATCTTGAACATTGAATGATTGGCTTGAACTTTGAATTATTGAACGATGATAATCTTGAACCATGAATTCTGCAGTATTGAACATGTTGAACCATTAATCGTTACGCAGTGATTATCTTAAATCTTGAACCTGGAGTTATAAAATATATTAAACCTAGTGAAATATTGAACATCTTGAGCCTGTAATTTTGAACTATCGTACATATTGAACATCTTAAATATCTTGAACCTAGAATTATTGGACAATGGTATTCTTGAACCTTGAATTATTGAACAATGATATTCTTCAACCTTAAATTATTGAACAATAATTATTTTGAACTTTGAGCCTTTAAAAAATATCACCTCTCCCCCCCTCCCCTTCAAAAAATACCCTTATCGTTTACCGTTCGTAATTACGAAAAATCCCGAAACAGTTTGCAGCATTCGTTCGACCTCCCTTTGATTCCAATTTTTTCATAGACTTTTTTTCTCTTCCAAATTTTTCCAATGTTTTTTCAACGAATTTTTGTAAAATGCTGTAATAGCTGCTGCATTCATGGGAAAAATTGGAGCAACATTCCAAACTTTTTCCACGAATATTTCCCTCCCCGCAAGTATCCTCATTCCGTACTAATGAAATTATTTAACATGTTGAAACATAAATATTTCGAAAATTGGTTAATCTTGAAACATCAATTTTGAATCATTGAACATATTGAATCTATTAAACATATTGAACCGTATACCATTTACACAGTGATTATCTTGAACCTTGAACGTTGAACTTTTAAATATATTAAACCTATTAAAATTATGAAACATCTAGAACCTTGAATTATTAAACAATGATTATCTTGAACCTTGATTTATTAAAGAATAATTATCTCGAACCTTCAACCTTAAATGAATATCACCCCCTTCCCCACCCCCTCAAAAAAATACCCGTATCGTCAACCGTTCGTAATTACGAAATATCCCGAAACATATTGCAGCATTCGTTCGACCTCCCTTTGATTCGAATTTTTTCATAGACCCAATGTTTCCTCTTACAAATTTTCCCAATGTTTTTCCAACGAATTTTCGCTAAATGCGATAACAGCCGCATTCGTTGGAAAAATTGGAGCACCATTCAAAACTTTTTCCAGGAATATTTCCATCCCCACAATTATCCTCATTCCGTGCTACTGGAAAGATCGTAATTGAAAAATTCCAACTCCCATAAAACTCACAAATCCGAATCATACATGCTCCCCTTTTTTCCATTTCCATAATTTAAATTACCTCAAAAATTAATTCCACTGGAAATTGCCGTTCTACCCACCTTGTTAATTAAACGCAAGAACATCAAAGATTAAAAAACGCGAGCCCTCGCTCCGTAATTATCCGCGTTTGCGCATTCAATTACCCAGGCAATGCCATCGCGACGTTAAAAAAATATACAGGGTGTCCCAAAGTTCGCGATAAAAAAAAAATCCTGAATTCCTTTTTCAATTTCGAGTCGAAAAGTCCTTTACCACTTTTTGCAAAACTCA
>JAPYZL010064798.1:0-31337 GCA_030522825.1 Platygaster orseoliae | reverse complement strand
CTTAGTACTTCACTAAGACAACAATTGTACAAAGTTTCATCAAAATTTGAGGCAACAAGTTTTTTAGGTGGGAACACTTGATATGGAATGCCCCGTATGCAGAAGCGATTCTCATTTTGTTTCTCTTCCTCTTACTAAATACCGTTCTACTCGTCTTTGTCGCACTTTATTGAGTTCCGCATACCCTTAAGACGACTCGGAAGGCATATTTTCTTTTCGTCCTTCTTTCTCTCATTTATTTTTCATTCTACGCATCTCTCTCGCACTACAGTAGCTTCCAAGTCGTCTTAAGGCGACTCGGAAGTCATTCTCTTTTCGTCCTTCTTCCTCTCAGCTAATCCCCATTCTATGCGTCCTACTCGCACTACAGAAGGCCCCGAGTCCCCTTAAGGTACATTTCTAATGAAAATATGATAATATTCTTTTCTAACAAAAATGCCTGTCTAAAATGATAGCAACAGTGTAGTGAACAAATTTTTGTTCCCATTGATTTTTTTAGTTGGTTAAATGTTTTCTGCAAGTAATACCCTGTGTAATTTTTTAACTCTCAAATTAATGAAAGAAGATAAACTTACCTTGATATTCGTATGTTTTCTACTTTAGTCAAGAAAACTAAAAATACTTGGTGTGATAAGAACTGCCAAAGTAATTCAAACAAATTCATCTGATCAAGAAAATTCTAGAAATCCATGATAATTTGTTGATTTATTGAAATACTATAAAATCCTATTTATTTTAAAAAATTGAGAAATAATATATCATCGAACAATTTCTTAGTCTAAATATATCTTTCTACTATACAATATACGATATTTTTAAACATTTTTAATATGTACATATCAGATGACGTATACATAAACTGGAAAAATATGAAAAACTTAACAGTACTCAATTAACTAAATATATTTTCAAAGGTTTTTGTTTTTTACTATAAGAAATTAGTAACATTTCAATTGAAAGATTATCAATAATAAAAATGCAGTTAAACATTTATGAAGATACCATTTACTTAGAAATATATTTATCTACTAAAAATTAAAGAAACATGAAATCCATCGGATTATAAAAATTCATTTCAGAAATCATAAGTATTCAATAGATCAACGAAGAATACTAGCCAAGACTGAAGTTTTATGAACACCGGAAAAATACTGAAAGTACTCCCAGTCTGATAAATCGTATTTTTTTCGGAAAAGCAAATTGAAAAAAAAAAATCGAAGCAAGTGCAAAAACTAAATAAAACATTAGATCGTAAAGCAACAAATTCAATAATTCTATATAAAAAATCATTAGAAGAGGTAAAAAAAGATATTGCAACTCTACATAAAAAAAAAATACATTTCAGAAAGCAAAAATTTGAGCCTCGCAAGTCGGTTTCAAACATATTATAATGCCAAAAAAAATTTCATAAATACATTTAAATAAATATACACATACGCATATATAATATTCATTCTTGTGACAATCAAGTTTGCTCCCTTCTCTTCGTGAAAAATTTCGTTGCAACATCCTGTACCTAACAAATCACCGTTTATCCTCCTTTCGTTTTTCCACCAAAATCGCCGATGCATCGGAAAATTTCCGCCACATCGAAAAATGGCTCGTCCATTTTTTCCCGGCCATAAAATAGCTTCTCTGTTAATTACACGCAATACCGTTACAACAAACGCAGTTATTAGCTCCACATATCAAATAAATACGGGCGCCACAATGATACGCGAATCCGCGGACAAAGCAATCGGGCGCGGAGAATCACAATAAATCCGCAGTTAATGCACGATGCGCCGGGCGTTAGTTATTATATGAATTAGCCGAGGGCGCGAGTCTATTTACGCGGCGACCTAGCGTGATTCATAATGCAGTGCGAGAGATAATGAGCAATTTGTAATATACCCGGGTATTAATCCGTATCGGCGGATTTGTACGAAAGCCCAGTAATTATATTTCGCTATTCCAAGACGGTTTTTGGAAAGCCCAGAGTTCGAGTACAAGTCTAAATAAAAGTCGCGAACACTTGGATATGGTTCGAAATAAATTTTGATATAGTTTTCGTGCAGGTTTGCAATTCGAATTGGAGTTTTGCGTTCCCGGCGATGAAACGTAAGTTTTCAGAGAGAAAAATATCGCTGGTCTGTGTAATCGTTATCAGGTTCCGAGACTGGGCGCGCTGCAAATTGCGCGATAAACGCGCATCGCGGCATGTAATTATCACCTCGGTGTTGGTGCCAACTCTGAAATGCTTGAGTGTGAGTGTGTATGTGCAAGGGTGTTCTAAATTCATGGGAGTTTTATGACTATTGTTGCGAGCTTGCTATTAGAATTGAA
This sequence comes from Platygaster orseoliae, assembly GCA_030522825.1. NCBI lineage: Eukaryota > Metazoa > Arthropoda > Insecta > Hymenoptera > Platygastridae > Platygaster > Platygaster orseoliae. The sequence goes on along the minus strand of JAPYZL010064798.1, from coordinate 29,012 downwards.
ATTTTCTGTAATCCGGGGAATTCCTATGTCAATTTTTTATTGTGCTATCAGAAACGATTATAAATTATGGGAAAAGTTATTGAAAATCTTTCATTAGAGTGTTTTTCAGATTTTTATCTATGTTTTAGAGATTTTTTTTTATCTGACTGGGAGCACTATTACTAAATTTATTGACGAATAAAAAATGTTGACAATATATGTTTTTTTTTTTTCAAAGTTCTTATAGATTATGTTCGTAACTGTTTTAACGTTTTGTGTACCGAATTTTTAGATCAAGATCATCCTTATGGTTAAACTTACTCATTTTGTGGCCAATATTTGTCGAAAAAATTTTTCGCGGTTCGAAATTTTTTAGTAGAGTAATTCGAAATTACAAAATTATTATATAACGTAAAGAAGTAAATCAATGCGAAATCAAGCTCTAAGTTAAAAGAATTATAGAGTTCAATGTATGCCTCAAAATTTAGACATTCATTCCCCACTCCATCTTCCAGTTACGGAATTTTTTTTTTTTTTATTAATGTTCGTAATCCTTCAAAATCTGAATTTTGAAAAAGCAATGAACAATGTAAAAATAAGGTGAAGTAAATGTATAAAAATTTCATTTTGCGAAACATATTTGCTCAAGTTCAGATTAAAATAGAACTAAAATCCAAATCAGTTTTATTTGTTTCAAGAATTACTTAGATATTACAGTTTCAATGGTTATTCAAAATATTGAAAACATTCTCGATTTGTTACCCAAACGTTATTTAAAATTGATGAAACTATTGAAAAACAAAAAATTTTTATTCACTCGATTTTTCGTTACTAAATCATAACGATTCGATGATTCTTTCAAAAGCGCATTTTATAAGATTACATGTGGATTAAATCGCACTGTATTGTAAAAACTGAGTGTCAGTAAAAATTGTTGATATTGTTATTGAAAAAAGTAATAAAAAAATATCAATAAAAACTTTACAACACTTCTCATTAAAATACATATATTTATATTTTTTTTTATTTTACTGTGGTGTAAAGTAAGAAAAAAAAAGTAAAGAGTTTTGTGTAGAAATTCAGAAAAAATTCTATGAAAGTCTTTTAAAATTTTTAAAATTATTTTTTTAGTACAAAGGTATTTGATTGATTCTGAACCTTTTGATTTTTGTTTTTTTTTATAACTTAGTATGTAAATTTGATGGTCAAGGAAAGTTTTTTGCGCTCGAAATTCGTAAATATTGATTGAAATATGTGACGTACGACGTATGTGACTTGGAATCCAGAAATGGGATTTGAGCGTCAAGCCATTTAGGCTATATTTGTCCTCTCGCTCCTTTCTATTCCCTCGCAGTCTTACACACAAGAGCAAGTAATGGTCTGGTGTTCCGGTGAAGAGCGATAACATGTCCCAAGTAGCACACTTTGGCTAATAACGTTCTTATAGCATTCTTAAAAGAATTTTTGTCTAATAAGGGTCTGATAGCTCTCTTAGAGTTTTCTGAACTAAGAACCTTTAAAGAAGGCTATAACTAGTATGACTTCGCTTATAAGTTTCTTTAAGGTTTCTTACAGTGTTCTTCATCAAGAATGTTATAAGAAAGCTATTAGAACTCTAATAAGTGTCTTATAAGGCTCATCATAGAAGCTTATAAGAATGCTTTTAGAAAGCTGTAAGAACGCTTTTAACTTACTTATATCTTTCTTTTAGTCATTCTTTCAAGACCTTCTTATAAGGTTCTAGGAGTAGATTATTAAAAGAGAGAAACTGATTGTCCATGTATCTATATACAACCCAAGCATTTTTTCAACTTTTTTTTTCTTTGTTATCCTAGCTACACATTAATAATTATATTCCTTCTGAAAACAGGATTGTTGTTATTGTTCTGTAAGTGAATGTAAGAAATCTGAATTCTTTTTCAATTTGAGATCTAAGAGAAAATTATTTATTACATTCTCTAGATTTCAGTTACTAGATTTTTCATCATTTTCATCTATTTCCGTTACTTTTTATTGATTTTCGATTTCATTATACTGTCTTTTTTATTCTAAATGAAATAAAAATTAGTTCTACACTTACTTCGGAAAAGATTTGAATCCCGAAAACCCCTCTTTGCTTTATTCATATTCAATTTCATGACTATTAATTTATAGAAAAATTAAAGTTACTATTTTTCAACTCAGAGTTCAGACTTGACGATTTATTTCGAAATTTGCGTACTAAGGAACTGTGGCTCAGTAGGCAAAGGAGCAGAAGATCGCCAGCGAACGAGGTTTCAAGTCCCAACCCAGGCGATTTTTTCAGAAAAAAAAACCCCCCTCATGTGTGTATTTCTGTTTTTCAGCTATTTCCAGTGTGTGAGAAAAGAACTCTAATTTACGTTTCTTCGTTTCACAGGAATATTTACATGATACATCTACACCCATAACGTCATTGATATTCATAAAGTGTAGTAAAAGTAAAAAGTTAAATATTTGCCACAAATTTTCTTTTATTGCTTTTTGAATCTTCTTAAACAGTTCTAATAAGCTTCTTTTAGCATTCTAAAAGAAGTCTAATAAGACGCTATGAGATCATATTATAAGAGTCTAATAGCGTTCTGAAAGACCCTTATGAGAATGCTAAAAGTATAAATTCCAGGGCCCTTTTCTTCTTATAAGCTTCTACGAGAATGCTATTAGAACCTTACAAGCTAATGTAGCCAGTGTAAGAACGTTATAAGCCAAAGTGTGCTACTTGAGGTATCTTATCTTGGGTCGAAAGAATTTGGAACCATAGTTCTGGGGGCAAAACAAAGAGTGCCCTTGGCGTGGAAAATCTTTCAAAAGGTATTCTTTTTGTCAAAAAATATATATGTTATATAAATTGACATATTTATTTATTATTTTATAACAATAATATAATGGTATTAATTATTGCTCAATATTGCTATTTAATACTGCTTTCCAAAGTTACGATACCTGTTTCGCCCTTCACCAGACCTTTGCTTTTTTCTTGTGCATAAGACTGCGAGGGTATAGAAAGAAGTGAGAGAACAAATAATACATGGTTCTTACAACTTTTACGCTTAAACCCCATTTCGCGATTCTAAGTCCAATATATTTTTGTTTTTATATCATTGCAGTCAAATGAAAAATTAAAAAAATTTTTTCTTTTCTTCATTTTTGTGATAAAAAAAAATCTTCCTGAAACGTTATTCTCAATAATTTATTGATCTGAAGTTTAAAATATGTATCGATTGTTATTTTCGAATTATATCAAAGTCTAGAAAATTGAAAACTAAAACACTTTAAAATATGTGTACATTAAATAAAAAACTGAAAGTTATAAAATATTGAAATTCAAACTCACAGCTGATAAAATAAGTCAAAATTACATTAAACAAATCTATTAACAAGTCGAAAAATTACTTCAAGCTACACATTTCTAACAATAATTGTCTGAGAGAAACAATAAGCAACGGTAACCTAAGATTGACATAAACGTAAACTAACCACATATATTTTTACATAATATCAAAAGAATTATCGAAAACAATCTTTTCGATGTAATTTAATTTTCAATTTTTTTTTTGTGAATCATAATGTTAACGTGTCGGCTACTTTTGAGCCCTTTTCAAGACCTGATTATTATTTACATTACATGAATCGAATTTTTTTTTTAACTAAATAAACATCTCAAAGTACACATTTCTACTTACGTCTATTTGTCCCATTGTTACCAACAGTTTATATATATACTTTGGGATCTTTATTTAATGTTGAAAAAATCTTTATGTATGTTATGTAAAAAAATACGCAGGTCTTGAAAAGGACTAAACAGTAACCGAAACGTGGACGTTATTATTGAGAGAAAATAAATTGACTGGTACTGTCGAAGAGATCATACTAATCATATCAAGCCAGTGAAAACAATTACTACAAAAATCCATAAAATTAATGAAACTCTAATATTAATAATCCAAAACTTGATACATAAACCCAATCTTCTTAACAGTATTTCAATAAGAAACAAATCTTCCACGTAGCAACATTCAAACCTTATGAAATTCTCGAGCACTTTAAAACATTCACAAAAACTCAACAAAATACTTTTGAAACAATCATTTGAAAATATTTCCCTATAAATCCACTCAATTCCACATCTTTTCAAGTAGGTACCTAAGTCCCATCGAAGACCGTGAGAATTCTGCATTTAAAAACACAAAAAAACACCCCTTAAATCTCCAGCCCCAAAAGTCTTGGCCCGAACTCGAATCAGATCAGCGTAGCGCGACATTAGTCGCAAGGTTCCGTGCGGGGGCCACACGTTACCGGAATTGGTGCATAACGAACGGGCCAAAATAATCGCACACGGAGAGTTATGGGGCGCGAACCGGCGACCGGTTAATCAGCCACCGATAATTATCGATACGGGCAATATTTCACCCCTGCCCCCATCTGGCCCCGTCACGGCCTACCCCTCTCTCCCCCTCGTACACCCCTGCCCGGAACCCCCATTTTGAGTCCCTCTTCACATTCCCTCTAGCCCCGTTCATCCTGTCGAACGTGGCCATCCTCGCGTACGTTTCGTTTTCCCTCCGGGACATTCCATGCCAAGTCGGCTCGACCATGCGAGTTAGCATTTTTTAATACAGTGATGAATTATATTACCCAAAATCTGAATTATGTAGGAATTTTTGAATTATGGGATACTAAGAAGATGATGGTAATAGTAGGGTTGAGGTTACTGTTCTAATAGTTGGTGACATTAAGTGTCATGATTTCAGAGGTAGATTATGATTTTTTTTTGTAAAACAAGTTGTTAGAAACAATGAGCATTTGTGACTTTATTTATCTGAACTTCAAAACGTTCAAAATTGAATGAACAAAAATACTAATATTCATACTGGAAGTCAGAAAAATATTCAGCTTCTTTCGAGCGCTGTTTAGTTGGAACAACAAACTTTGCAGTCCCGAAAAAACATAAATTCATATACGTTATTTTTTCGTTTTGTTTAAAACGTTTAAAACTTCAGGTACATGTCATTTGAAGACTTTTTCCTTAACATTTTGAAATTTTTTGCAGATAACTTACTGGTTTTCTGAAACAAAATGATGACGAAATTTTTCATTAAATTTTTTTTTAGAAAAACTTTGAAAACATTATTCTATGGTTGCTGTCTAAAATATCAATGAAGAATTTTTTTTCACAAGTTAGGTTATTTTAATTGACTGAATACATGATTTACAAGTGACGAAATACTTTGAAGGAAAAACAATGAAAATTCAGAATCGTTTTATTCAGTTAAAAAAAAATCTTTTTCTTACCTTTTTTTTCAATAAACTGGATACATAAAATTTAATGAATCATACTTTTTTTAATAATTAAAGAAAAATTTGAGATTCAACGAAATGTGGCGTGGGCTGAGAAAACCTACCTAACAGCACATTCCATTAGGCGCATAATTAGGTCTAAGAGGATTAGAAAGTAAGCCTAAAGGAATTTGCTGTTAGGTAGGTTTTGTCAGTCCACGCCACAAATGTTATCTTGACCATCGCAATTTTTTTGACATAATCGAATATATATTTTAATAACAAAATACTGTTTCACAATTAAGAAAAAGTAACGAGAAATAAGCTTTTTGAATTAATTATTAGAATACACGTGAATACTTTTTTATTAATCATCTATTTATTTTAATCAACTGAATGTATAATTTTTCAGTGACGAAATACGTACGTAAGATACTCAAAATATAATTTCGAAATCGTATTTCTAAATAATGAAATATTTCTGAAAATTATTCTTTTTTCCAACAAGCTAACTAAATAACTTTAAAATGACAGAATATTATCTTGAGGAACCAACAAAACAAAGATCGATGAAAGGTTTCCTGATTATTAGAATATTAAGTTGAATTGCCAAATAGCTTTTCTCACCAACTGAAGAATTTTTTAATAACAAGAGACTGTTTAAGAATCTTGCAAAAAACTATCAAAAATTAAGATTCACTAATAGTTTTTAATAAAATAAAATAATAATAATAGTATATTATTTAATAATATAAAATAGTTTTTAACAAGAGCGAAAAACAATAATTCCTAATATATTTGAAATTGATTAAAAATTGAAAAATTATAATTTATTGAAATCATACCTAAAAGTTTAAAAAAAAAGCAATCATATTTTTCAGATTATAAAAAATTTTAATGAAGAACCAACGAAAATTTGAAATTTGAATGATGTTATTTTATAGAGCGTTATTTACTGTAACATTGAAGTTAGAAATTTCATATTTTTCAATGAATATTTTTTTCAACAAACTATGTGATTTTAAATATTAACAGACTGTTCCAAAATTATACGAAAACCGACTACTAATCGAAATTTTGAAAACGACTGACTTATAAGTACGTACGTATATTAACTTATAAAGAACGAAAAAATATTACTACTTCAAACTTTCATATAACCCAATTCTGTAGAAAACCCAAATACATAGAATTTCTCAATTTACCTAACAGTTTTCTTTCTTGAAATCAGAAACTGATGAATTCTATACAAAAAATGAAGTTTTTCCCATCGTGTTTTTTGAAAACATCATAATTTGATATAATCGTCTAAAAATCTTGGAAATACTATATTCTTTTTTGTTCTCATTACTTCACATTAAACAAAATATTCTTTCATATACTAAAATTTTACAAGTTTTTGAGAACCTATTAAGATATTCAAATATCCAATCAGAAATGGCCGAGAGATTTTGACGTGGAATGCCCTCACTTTTTCAGCCCCAACCCACGAAGCGCCCATTCACGAGTACCCCACCCCATGAGTGCCCGCGAGCCTCCACCACGGCCTCCCTGTGACAAACGCGCCGCCGATACCATCATTTATTTCGCAAATGCGCTGCAAAACTGCCGCTATTCATTTTCGAGGCACTCGATTCATTTTTCCGGCGTCGTTAGTCTGCCCAGGAAACGCGGCTTTATCACCCCGCGATCCAGGGGCGCCGATAATGCGCGCTTTTCGCGATCCTCGTTTTGCCGCGCTGTTCGCCTCTGCCTTTTTTTTCTAATCGCTCTCCCGGGCAAGGGATTAATTCGCGGCTATTAGGAGTCGATTCGGATTGTCGGTGATATCGGAAACACTTATGAGAGATGAATGCTTTCTCAGTTTTAAGAAACAAATCATCGGCAATTTTATGAGTTTCAGAAGAAGTTACTAGTAATTTAGAAATAATTGAAATGGAAAAAATTTAATAATCATTTAGAGTCCAATAAGACAGAAATAATAAAAAAGAAAACTATAATATCTGAGAAACTTTTTGTTCTGAAAATTGAACAATTAATGTGAATCTAAGAAAGAACAAATTAATCCATATTACTTATCTTAAAACTTTCTAACGGTAGCATATAAAAAATCGCAAGCAAAATAAATGTTTTAAAATATAATTCTGCTTTATTAAAATAAAAATAAAATTTGAAAGCAAAAAATTAATTTTCTCACAATGTTGCTAATACTATTTTCAACAGAACCATACCCGACTAATGCTCTTGAATTAAAAAAAAAAAATAACTAAAAAAAAAAAATTTTCTTTATACCTTAGCAACCTCAGTAAAACTCACAAGTCACAATTCCCTTGTCTCTTTACACTCAAAACGCCTTGAATGCATCCAACACATGATCTACATCGTTCAATGTTTCTTTTGAGTCATAACACGATGACCTAAACACCCTCTTGGGAGCCTCGCGGTGACTATTTTGACAGTTTGAAAAATTGCTGCCAAATTGTTGTGTGGTTTGACTCCCGCGTTCTCCCGGACTTTTTCGGCCTTCTTTTTCCTATTCTGCCCGGGTCCGAGGATGAGTGATGGCGTCTCCAGAGACGTCTTAACGCGTTTTCGGAACAACCGCGACTCCTCCGAAAATTTCTTCTCCGACTTTGCGTCGCGTTTACACGAACGGCCTATTCAAACACGTGCTTCATGCTTATTTTACTTTTTACCCATTGAATGAAATCTACAGAAACCTTGAGATTACTACGGATTCGGAGATGGTGTTATTCTACCTCCGTTTGTCACGACTTGAAAATTTATTGCCTAGTTCAAGGGTAGGGTAATAATGTCACGTGCGAATTGTAACATAGTCATGTAATTTTACAAGACGAGTAGGTTCGAAAAAACGTAAAAAATTTATTTGAACAATATTATTATTGGTAATTTTTTTCTTATACGTAATATCCATTGTCTGAGTATATATTTTTTTATGAGTTGTACTCTTTCTTTGCAAAAAATTTTTCTTTGTACTGAAGTACTGCCACAGATTTCGGATGCCACGTGATCCCAAGCACTTGCCATCTTTTCTCACCCAGAATATGAAGCGAGCGTCGCTTGTGATACGAGCTGAATTAAGCAGCGAAAGGGAGAGAGACTTTCCGTGCCATTACTCAAGAATGGCGCTGGAGTCCGGCAGCCTAATCTCGGCACATGAGACCTTAATGGGATTTTAAGGCGTTGAAGCCACCTGCGCCCTCCCCCGTAACCGATCCCTTCTATCTTTTCTCCTCTATGATTCGGACAGTCTTCTGTCCTTGCAGGAATTCGCAAACAAAAAAATTTTAAGTTCTCTTCTTCTCCGTAATTCTTGTAAGTAGGTAATCTATGAAAAAAGGGACTGAGGAGTAATGACGCTTTTCGGGAGTTGTAACTCAATTTTGAGAGAAGTTTTCAAACTGATATAATTATGTACGTAAATTTTATACATATAACATGTCATATTTAACTCATTGAAAAATTCGAATCTGCGGAATTCATTATCGTAATATTTTTTGATATATATTTTTCTTGTTTCGCTTATTTTGATTAGATTGGAACTGATTTTCGAGTCTTCTTTTTTTTTGTGACCAAAATAATTTGAAAAACGTAATTAAACAAATTCGAAATGTATTTTGGTTGTTTTTATGAAATATATAATATTTAAATAATTATTAATTAAATCTTCTGTGATCAGTACATACAAATGGAGCATTAGTTACAATATAAACTGAAAAGACATTGAAATTTTATGTGCCTAAAGTTCCAAACGTTTATGAAATGAACGAGAACGAAAAAAAAATTGATTCCTAATTTCTACCTATGATTAAAATTAAAAATAATGTTAAGCTTTAAATAGTATTTGTGTAATATTTATAATTATAAATTGATTCAATTACTATAGATGATAGAATTATTATTATTATTTTTTTTTTTTCGTTTATTGTCAAACGTTTGGAACTTGAATCACATGAAGTTTGAGACAATCCGTCGAATTATAGAATGACTTTAGATTAGAGATGATCGTGCTATCATTATAAAATACCGCCTTGTATAAACAAAAAGACACAAGTTATGCACAGAGCATACTTTCATTTTTTTTTTATAAATTATGAAATTTTATTTTGTCTTATAATATTACGTCTAGTTTATCTCCATTTGATTCCCTCTAGTCACTATATTTATCAGTCTCCAAATTTAGTTATCTTTTTTGATTCTTAAACGGAAAATTTTTTTATCAGATTTTGTTCGTTATAACATTTTTTCGGAATATGAATGATAATTTTGAATATAAAAAAAAAGTTTAGGAAACTTCCAAAGTATTTAAACATTACAGAAAATATTTGTACTGGATCAATGTTTGATTATAATAAAAATCGAATAATTTCAATTGTGTACAAAATTTAAAAAAAAGTTGAAAAAATCAAAATTCATAAAACGCTTTCAAATTTCATTAATTTGCCAACATTCAATGAATTCTGTAACATTACCAACACCGTGTAGTATCTTCTTAATTTTTTGAAATGAAGGAATTTTTTATCATTTTACGATGGTCAGTGATTTTTAAGATTTAAATCAAAAAGTCAAATCCAAGGATTCTTAAATGTCTTCTAAATTAGAAAAAGTTTTTCAATGCTCTATAGCTGATCATCAGCATATAATAGCTTTAGTTTTGCGTTCATAGAAAGTAACAGACTTAAAAAATTCATGTTTTTAAGAAAAAATTTTATTATTTCTTATTTCATCATCTATCTTTCCACAAAAGCCACTTATAGTTTTTTTACTATAGACAGTGAAAAAATTGAACTTTTCTTCTCTATTTCAATTGTCACATTGTTATTTAAAGAACCTTCTTTCTTTTTCAGGACTGCAGTTGGAAGAGCTCATTTTGAGAAACAACCACCAAGTAATTTGAGAAAAAGTAACTTCTTCCATTTCGTTATCGCTTTGTTTGATCGCGATGGATCGCCCATTGAAATTGAAAGGACTGCATTCGTCGGTTTCGTTGAGAAAGACTCGGTAAGGAAACACTTTGTTTTTCGTGCCTGTATAAAATGTACCTACAAATTCACGTCGCTCGATTGTTAAAGTTTGTATTACTATAGCAATGCAAATATTACTCTTCACAATTTTTCGACCAATTTTCAAATAATATCTTAATTGTTGTAAAAGGTGAAAGAAATCTCAATTAATTAGTTTTAATTAAGCAAATAGATTTTTGTGGAAAATCACAATAATTATTTGAATTTGTGATTTGAAAAACTGCATTTCCCGTTTGCTGACATTATTCTACATAAACCCACACCCGCTCAACCACTCTCAACGTAACATTACGTCTCTCTCTCTCCCTCTCACTCTCACCCACGCATAATTTACACCAGAGGACAGTTGCATCGCGTGGTTTCCCTATTAATTAGGGTCATGCGCCAAGACCGTACATCAAGCGTTAGGTATCTACACCCCCCCCCTTCTGCCCCTCCCGCCACTGCGTTCCACTATGACGACATTTACATATTTTCGTGTTATTCAATTATTAAGAAACCGCGCAACGATGAAAATGCTCGCTTATCACGCTCGTGAACCGGACGCCCCCGGATAAGCGTTTGTTCATCCACTTGTTTTCGAGATTGTAGTTTCCGTGAGGAAATAGACGGTGCTTGTGATGTACGTGAAGTTGGGTAGAACTTTATGAGGAATTTAGTGATCATGCCAAATGAAAGTGACTCAAGAAAAAAAAAGTGTATTATAAATTTTATAAATATTTTTTGAGTTGAGGTTTAAAACTTTTGGTTCTTGTTAATATTGTGTCAGTGTGTATTAAATTCCATAAAGTTTATACATATTATTTAAATACGAAAATTTTTCATGCTGCTGTGAATAAATAAATTTAGTACGTTTTCGATAATATTAATATTTATATTTTTATTCTAAACTCATCAAGTTTCGATCAATTTTCTGAATTTTTGAGTAAGTTTCTTAGAGTTTTACTTATGTGTCTGGAATTCTCCAGGTCGAAAACTCTGTTCAAGTATTTTTGAACTAAAACGATTAGAATAATGCAAAAAGTTACTATTTGTGATTTCTTGGATCAAATATTATTGATGGTTGGGAGTAGATGGTTGGAAATGCATTAACATCCGTCGGCATATGGCGCGGTGCACACGCATGACTCGTCAACGTAGGCAGATAATTATGCATGCCACGCGATGCGTAATGGAACAGCTCTTACAAGCGCATCAAGAAATTAATAATCAGCCGGAGATGCGGGACTTGTTTGTTTATTCAGGACTAATTTTGTGGGCATCGCGTTTGTTGCAGGAATCCGAGGGCCAGAAGACGAATAACGGAATTCATTATCGGTTGCAGCTCTTATACAACAACAGTAAGTTTTATGTTTTCTTAAAGTTTTTTTACATGTGAGTCCAATTTTGTAAACAAACAGTTGTTTTCTGTTAATTTTACAAAATTACTGAAAATATAATGAGACTCTATTGTAGTTAAAAGTATTTTCTAATATATTTCAGTAGCCACGCATGGATTTCATCCAACGAATTAGAATTCTTTTTTCAATCTTGAAACTCATTACACAAATAAACATTGCAACGGGATAAATGAATTTCTATGTTGCAAACTCTAAAATATATACTGCGCCAATTCTACGTTCTCACAATTTCTCATTTTTCATTTTGTTTTTCACTCAAGTACACAAAAGAACTCTTTTTCAATTTTTCCGTCGCTTACTCGTTTGTGATAATTCCTTGTGTCTACCGGTCGCGGTTCCCTCCGATTCCAGCATTCCTTTTGCTGGGATCCGATCAATCAATGCGACATTTTTTTCGATCGTAAGCCTCACTGAGGGGTCCCGCTCAACCATCTATGGACTTTAAAACGTGTTGCCAACATTGTGTACAAGAAATGACTAACTATTGCAAAGATAAGGAATAGTGATGCGCATTTTTGCTAGTGCTTTTGAATCATTTACTAGCACTTTTTTGCTACATTTACGTATATAAAAATGAATGAAATCGTACAACTTGTATAAAAAAAATTTATTCATTTTAACAGCAATGAAATAGTTTCAGGTTTGAGATCTTGCTTTTTTGTATTTTTACGTAGTTTGTATTTTCTGCTGGGTTTTTTGTTTTTCCTTTTATCAAATTCGTCATTGTAAGTATGGTTGAATTAATTGAATTAACCGTTGAATTAACCGAGATCAATTAAGTCATCCACAAAAAGAAATAGAAATTCCGTTAGTTGTAAAAGTACTAAAAAAATGTTATTAATGCTAGAAGTACAAAAAATTAATGAAATATTAGAAGTCGATGATAATAATTCTATTTCTTATTGACAATTAAATTACTAAAAATTTTTAAAATACGAATTTTAGAGCATCAAATTGTGAAAATATTTATTGACTAAAAAAAAATTTTTTTAACTTGTAGTAAATTTTTAGAAATAAAAATATTCCTGTATCATGAATAAATAATTCAATACTCACACATAATTACGTAAATCGATACTATATCCTTACTTTTACGCGGTAATCTTTCAAATGTAATACATACATACAAACAAAGAAAATGCATGTTTTAAATTAGAAATAGTTATTTCATATGAAACACATACATTTCAAAAATTTCGAAATCGTTTCCGAAGATGTTAAAAATCCAGACTAAATAAGAATTTCGTTGTAAGGTCCTGTTAAAGTAATATTGTAAATTTCACACCGTCAAAACTTCGTAAAATAGTCATTGCAAAAGATGTTATCGTTCAGCAATAAAAACCATCATTCTAAAGGAAAAATAAATCGCTTAAGGGTGCTTTCCTTTCATTGTTGCTCGTCGAGTGTCCACGTGCGGATCGTCGCCTTGCTAGCCCGGTGGGGCAATAAATCTATAATTAAATAATAAATAAGGAGCGACTGGCCGACTGGTAGCTTCTCCATATCGGGCCCTTGCCCCTTTTTGTCATAACGAAGTCTCTCTGACTTGCTTCTTTTCCGTACCTGTCACTCCAACTTTTGCAGCGCAAAAAGCTACAAAATGCAGAAAGAATAAAAGCGGGAGTGGAAAAAAAGCTAGTGCGCTCTCGTGTAAATATAGAACGAGCGTTCATCGGAAGTACGCGATAACGAAAATTTCAACTTCGCTCGTGGGGAAAAAATGTATGGCAGAGTAGTTCAGGTCAATTTCCTCTGATTTTGTGAATTTAAAAGAATATTCATAAATAAATGAATTCAGTTTTAAATGCAATAAAGATAAATTCGAAGTGGAAAACATTAAAATTCAAAGAGAAAAGTAATAATAATATGCCTAAACTTTTCAGAAATAAACAAAAACGATAAAAAATAGATTTTTTAACTCCACTAAAAAAAATAGTGAAGAACGGTTAGTATTCTTGAAAAATACTTGTTTTATTTTATAATCATTTGTAGGTGCATTTCGTTTACTTTTAGAAATTCGAAACTTTAGGAACATTAAATAATGATGCTACAGTATTGTCTGAGTCTAGAAGAAAAGAGATTGAAAAAGAATTTTTTTTTTTATGAAATTCTAAGTTGTATCATCGGTATAGTTGATTTTATCAAACGCCGCAATCGCGACTTCTATTACGATCATCTGGGTAATTTGTGAGCCAATTTCGCGTGGAATACTGTTATCTGCGATGGGGAGTACATCGCTTCTCGCGAGCGGATAATGTAGTTGGCGGGATACGAGGCTCGTTGACTATTGGACAGCAGCTTCGGAGTCTTACATTGGGATTACATGGCTTACGAGAGCGCGTGAGACCAAAATTGCTGGGATGTCTGCTCCTTGGGCTAACCCCTCTTGCTTTGGACCTCCTGATTTGATATTCAGAAAGGAATTGAGCGCCGCCCCTCTCCTTTCCTTCCTTCTCTTGAGCTATCAAGTCCTCAATTATCTGGTGCTGCGTGAGATAGGAAAACTGATAAATAATTCAAGAAAGTTCTCTAAAATTTTTATAATTTCTCTACCCTTTGGAGGCAAAAAAAGTGAAAACTCATTTTTTGTTTCTTGTTTTCAAGCTTTCGGGCTTTTTTTGAGCCCTCATCAAGAAACTACATTGACATTGAAATGATTTTCTAATTATTATTCAAATCCATTTATAACTCACAATCAATCTTATTACTTACATTATATCCTTATGATGTATTTAAATTTTTTTTATGTAATGTTATCCACTAAATAAGCTAAAAAAATCGAAAGAATATATTCTGTTGTCTATTATAATTTTTTTTTCAACTATATACAGATTTCAGGTATATAATCATTTTGGGCAGTATATTTAGGTATTTTTATTTATTTCAAGTATTTTCATGCATTAATTTATAAATTTCTATAATTTCATGCTATTATATCGGAAGTTTCCGAGATTCAAAGTATTTAGATTGATTTTGTACAAAAAGGTATCCCTTATACACATTTCCAGTACTTACAGTATTTTTCGTATTTTCTTAATACTCTTACAATTTAAATAATTTTTTTGTATTTTTCTGGATTGCATGTATTTTCGTAGATATTTATTTTTCTCGTTTTTATATCCGAACATTTATGATAAGAATAAAATTATATTTAAGTAAAAATTCATCAGAGGACAAAGTTTTGTTATTTTGTAAATAATGAGATGATGATATTTATTGGATAAGGCTCCATTTTTATTCTTCATTATTTTAGTGATTTCTCGATCCTTTGGAACCAAAAGAAACTCATTGTTTGTTTCGTGTTTTCAGACTTTCGATTTTTTATTGACCCTTATCAGAAAACAACATTTGCATGAGAATAGTTTTCTAATTATCAATTTTAATTCATAAATTGATAAATAAATTTAAAAAATCATTCGAATTCATTTATTTCTCAGAATAAATTTTACTACTTACAACTTTTCACTTTTTAATGTAAGAGGCACGGTAAAGATAAACAGAATTGATTATGTAACGCCACTTAACATATTGTGATTATTAAAAAATGTCGTATTAAAGAAATTGACCTCATTTTATAAAAGAAAAATATAAATGGCTCATAACGTTATTATGTGAGTGGAAAAAAATTTATTTCGAGATAATAATACATAGATTTCAGTATTAAAAGGAAATTATTTCAATGTAACCGTATTTTCTTGGTATAGCTTAATAAAATGCCAACAGGTTCGAAACAAAAAAAAACGAGTTTTAAATTTTTGTGCCATAAAAACGATCAAAAAATTTTAAAAATTGTGAAGGATAAAAATAAGGCATTATCCAAACTATATCTAAAAAGTTCAAAATATAAACTCATGCGATAATTATAAAATGTAGGTAGCATAGTTAAATACAATTTATAGAAATGTGTAATAAAACCAGGTTTACAAAACTGGACACTCATTGCTCTTTATCACGAATATGCAAATCTATTAAGAAAAATTACACATAAAATTATTATTTCATTTCTTCTGTTTTCAGGTGTAAGACAAGAACAGGACATCTTCGTTCGCCTGATAGACTCCGTAACAAAACAGGTACGTGAAATCTTGAAACTTGCGTTGCAAGTATTCTTTCAACAGCCCCCCCCCCCCAACCCATCCTTGGGCCTCCTCTATGATTTTTTTTGCAAAGACATAAAAAAGGAAACTCGAAAAAAGCCCTTCGAATTCAGTTTATCCTTTACATAAGATAGAGTATTGCTGTAAAAAGTGTAAAAATTCCTGCTATCGAAAGCAGGAATAAATTAAAGTTGTAATAAGTAGCTAAATCATAATATTCAATAACGCTTAACAGCGCAATGAAAAATAAATTGTTGATTTCAAATAGAAGCACTCAAATAAATGAAATTCTTACAATTACTATGTTACAATAATGCATTGAAAAATAAATTAAAATGCTTTTGTACAATAATGTATCGAACGAATTTATAAATTTATAATGATATTTTTTGAATACATTGAAAGTATATAATCTTGAATCTTATAGATTATCAATGAGTAGATTTTTTCTTCGTCAAAGAAGTAAAAAATCACAACAAAGATGAAATGTTTGATTTTTCATTTGACTAACTATAACAATGAGAATTTAGAAACAAATTTCTCAATTCCTTAAATCTTGTTCAAAATTTTCCGAACGAAATATTCCAAGCAACGAATTAAACAATTACGAAAATAAAAAATATTTAAACAGTATGTAAATTTTAGTAATATTATATTTTTGTGATATTATTTTATGATTTTTTTATTATTTGCTCAATATATATTTGGCATTATTCAATTGACTCTTGTATTTTTGGCTTTTTTTTCATTTCCTTTCTTATCACTTTTTTTGATTTTTTCTGCTACAAGAACACAATTATAATGCATTTCATTGCACCGAAAAATTATACTGCTTCGAAAGCCCTAAAGATTCACAAAAAACTTTAATGCTACTAGATAACTTTCGTTGGGTCAAAGTAGCTAATCTTTTTGCTGCTACAGCTTTTTTCCGTCAAGTCATCAAAGCGTGCGATTTTATTGCATGGGAAGTTTTCGGCCAAAAGCTTTTCTTTCGTGAGGAAATCGCGGTTGTCGCGCGTGCGCATCGGGAGAGCAAGCGTTATCAGAGATTGTACAAGCATTTAATTTTCCGGGGGGTTGATCTCGGCGCTGTGCCGTTATCTGCGCCACGTGGCCGCACCCCGGGGCCGCGCGAACCACGTGTTCCCGTCAATCCCGCGCTCTTTGCACCGCTCGTCAAGATCTCAAAGCACTGATAGCGTCCCGTAAGATGGATCATAATCTTCGGGCAAACGCAAATACACTGGCGGATTACTAGAGGGATTTCGGGAAGTTTTCATGCGTGCGCGAGGGTGTCCTTTGCCTGGTGCTAGAGCGTATGGGGCCACGTAGCACCTTCTACAATGCGTTTTAGTGGTGGCTAGTGAGATAAGGGTTGTTGAATATGATCTTCTTTGGTTTTAGATTCAAGTTTGAATTGAGGTTGGTTGCAATGTGATGAAATCGTTAGGGAACAGAACTTGCAAATCAAAAAATCCAATCCAAAACATCAACATTGAATAACATCCAAAACTCAAAACCTCAAAAATTAATAAGATCTGGAAGTGTTTTACAATTTTTTATGTTTCCTTGCTCTGCAAATATTGAAGTCATTTTCTAATTCTCTTCATCCTTTTTCAAACATTATAGGTAATTAGAACATTGACCTATTATTCGTTGTTTACTTTATTATTCGATCATGATTGGTTGTTTCTACCTATAATTACCGTAGGTAAATTGTAAGAATTTTTAGTTGAAATTATTTGGGCTTCGGATAATTTAGTTTGGATGTTTTAGTTTTGATTTTTTAGATTGAATGTTTTGAACCTCCATCTGATGAAAAAGGCATTACAGCGATAATTTATAATCAAAAGTTTTTTTTTTTAATTATAAAATTATCTACTTATCTATGATCAGATTTCTCAGTACTTTGTTTGAATGTTTCTCATTTCGAAATGATTGGTTTTTAAGGATTCGTCATATTTTATCCATAAGCTTAAATTGAAATAAATACATTATTGAAATACTTTCATTAAGAAACATTAACGGGTTTTTTTCCAGAAATCTTAAAATAAGTAGAATTAATCGTTATATTAAACCGCTGTTATTCTTGAATTTGCATTTTTACATACGATCACAGTAAAGTATTTATTTGCAGTCAATAAAAATTATTTCTTTTTCTATATTTCCAATATTCGTTACACTAACATAAAGAATTGAAATGTTTATCATTGTATACTTTCATAATCACCTCATAAATATTCAGCTCAAAAAAATAATTTTCAATATTGAAGAATTTTCAAGGAACCTACAATTTTCAATAATAATTAACAGTTTAGTAAAATTATGAGACACGATTATACTTATCGAGCTGGTCCTTACAAAACGTTGAGTGAAAATTTTATAATTAATCGGTTTCTGAAAAAATAATTTTTACTCTGCATCGAGTGAAAATACTGTCCTCAAACTTGAATGAGTTTTTCCATTTTTCAGAGTAAAAACTCACTCAAAAGTGAATTAAACTTTAATAGAGTGAATTTACACTTTCTATCTCAATCGCAGTATTTTGATTAATTGTAAGAGTGAAAATTAACTGTGAGAAATATAGAGATTAGCACTTCTTTAGTGTTGACAAAATTATACAAATTCACAGATTTTAATATTTCTACACGACTTTCTCTACAATATATTGTTCAGATAAATCTGTTAACTTGATCATTCTTTTGTGCCAATTTTTTACAAACAATAAGTTACATCCATGAAAAATAATAGATGATTTACTTACATATATCAATTTTTTTTAATAAACAACCTTTTAGCCATTAGTTTTTTAGTCCTCTTCAGGCATCAATAACCAATGGATCATGAAATAAAAATTGTTTATATTTTTGAAGTGAAACTTTTTAACCGGCGCCTGGGGTGGGGGTGGGGGGAGGGGTGGTGAAAAGCGTTATGTGATGTGATATGATGTGATGTGATGTGATGTAATCGGGTGGACCTTTATCGAGGTTTCAGTGTAAAGTGGGACATATATCAAGGTTCCAGTGTAAAGCGACCCCTATATGTCTTATATCGAGGTTCCAGTGTAAAGTTTGACCTATATGTCTTATATCGAGGTTCCAGTGTAAAGTTTGACCTATATGTCTTATATCGAGGTTCCAGTGTAAAGTGACCCCTGTATGTCTTATATCGAGGTTCCAATGTAAAGTCAGCCCTATATGTCTTTTATCGAGGTTCCACTGTAAAGTGATCTCTATATGTCTTATATCGAGGTTCCAGTATAAAGTGGGACATATATCGAGGTTACAGTGTAAAGTTCGACCTATATGTCTTATATCGAGGTTCCAGTGTAAAGTGACCATTATGTCTTATATCGAGGTTCCAATGTAAAGTCAGCCCTAGATGTCTTTTATCGAGGTTCCAGTGTAAAGCGGGACATATATCGAGGTTTCAGTGTAAAGTAACCCCTATATGTCATGTCGAGGTTCCAGTGTAAAGTCAGCCCTATATTTGTCTTATATCGAGGTTCCAGTGTAAAGTCAGTCCTATATTTGTCTTATATCGAGGTTCCAGTGTAAAGTTGGACCTATATTTGTCTTTTATAGAGGTTCCAGTGTAAAGTGGGACATATATCGAGATTCCAGTGTAAAGTTGAACCTACATGTCTTATATCGTGGTTCCAGTGTAAAGTTTTTTTAAACGTGTCATTTAATCTTGAATAAGTTTCACACTCCGTGAATTTTTTAAAAAGTTTCACTTTTCGCGCAAGGTCTTAAGCTTGGTAGTTTTTTGTTATTTACGGAAATTTTTCTATGTCAATCTTTAATACAAGGATTAAATTCATTTTATTACTCCTTATCGATTGAATATTATTTTATACAATTCTATCTATGAAGAGTATAAAAATTTGAAGAGTCGCAGAATTTTCAAAGAGAATGTTAATATCAGTTGATTTAAACAACGTGACCATGTAAAATCAATTCAACTGTTAATCGACTGTAATTTTTTACACCAAATTCTAAAAAACTATTTTACAGAATATATTTTTTGATTTTCAGAATTCAAAACACTTAGATTGTATTTATTGTTCTTTGGTTCTAGAAATCTGCAATATAAATATCATGATTCTGAAATTGTATGATTCACAATACAGATTCCAGCATTTTATTTCCTAGGGTTTGAAACTCAAGTGTAGGTTTCTAGTTATCACATTCATGTTTCTAGGTGCATACCAGAATCCTAGAACTATACATAGTAAAATTTGTAATAATGAAAACCTGGATTAGGAAATTTTGAAAATTGAAAAATATTTTTCGAATTTTAACACTCTTCAGCTTAGGAAGTCTGCACTATAAAAATCGACATCCTTAAATAATAAGCTTTACATTACACATTTCTAGAATCTTTTTTTTACGATTCAAAAGTTGATGACTGTATCTGATCAAGCTCATGATTCTATATAATAGAATTGTAGAACTAGGCTCTATAAAATTTTCAATTCCAGAATCTGTTATTCTAATTTTTTCAAATCTTCAACTCCTTTTTGTAAGATTTTCACGTTCCACTTTCAAATTCTATAACTTTTATCCACTTACTCGAAATTTCATAAATATAAGTAACTTAAAACCTACTGAGTTCAAGAATATTTTATATCTTGCATTATTTAAAATACCTATTTTTAAAAATTCAAAATTATAGAAATTTTCTTCACACTCTTGATTTTTGGGAAAATTTTTCAATAAGATACTCTAGGATTCTAAGATTTGTTGTTGTTGTTGTATTAAACCCTAAATTATAAAAATAACTCTTGATTTTTCGCAACAGTTTAAATCTTCTACAATCAAAGTAAACTTGATTAAAACGTATTCAACCACATCTCCACTTACACCACGCCAATAGATTAAGGTTGCGTGAGACTGACCCGTAATTCGTAAGGGCCAGCGTCGTCTACTTTCCCGAATCATTTTGTACCGCGTCGCGGAGCTCAAAGTCGGTAAGTGGCTATAGGTGAACGCTTCACCGTTTTAGCAAGATTAAATCATCTTGAATGCAGTTGGTAAAGGGACGAGTATAAAAGGACGAAGACGAGGGAAGAAAGTGGGTGAAAGAGGGTGCACTGAGTCGAAAGCGAAAGAGGGAAGGAGCCGATGTTAGTTTTAGCTGATTAAATTACTAAGCCGCGGCAGACTTGCACCGGCAGTGGCCGATTCGTGATTCATTCTTTTTATCAATCGGCTTGAGTTGCGTTCTTCAACAAAAAAAAATCGAAATTTGCCGCAGAAATTCTTCCACATTCTCACCTTTTTCCAGCTTCGAATGCTCAAGTTATTGATTCGAGATTTTAAGCTTTTATTAATGATCTTGAGAAAATTTTAATTAGTTAATAGATCTGAGATAAAACGTTTAATTTCTATCACATCAGAATGCGAAGATAAAAAAAAATTAATTTAACAGTGGCAGCGGAAAGTGATTTTTTTTGGTGGGGGGGGGGGTGATTATGTAAATAAGACTGAAGCCATAAAGGTCGGATTTATTACAATATTTCTTGGCAAAATGATTAGTAATTTTGTTCGATTTAGAAAATATTTCAAGAACTTGAAAAGAATCCAGCATTCCTGAAGATTTTAGTCAGTTGGATAAATCATTGTTATATATGAAGGTTTTTAAATAGTTTGTAATGTTTTGAAATTTCTATAATTTTAGAAAAAACAGTAACAGAAGCAAATTTTTTAAATTTCAGCGATTTTAAACAATTCCTTGGAAATGGGGTGTTTTAAAAAAATCTTTAAACTTAAGTGATCATTTTGACAGTCATATTACTTTTAAGTATGCTTAGTAACCTTTGTCCATTAAAAAAAAACCTAAAATTTATCAAAATGCCTAAAATCGTAGTAAGATAATTTTTCGAAATAAAGAAAAAATTTTCGAAATTTTTATTGTGTTTGTGATTTCAATATATATATATTCGTAACTTATGGTCATAACCATGTTACTTCAAAATACGTGTACCCCTATTTTGTTTTATTAAAAATTCGAAAAACATAGCGTGTCGTGAAAAATTACGGAAGATACGAATAAGACAACTTTTAAAAAAAGGAAGACACTTACGAATAGTTTGTCAAATGTTTGTAATTTCAAGACATTTAGAATATAAGTTTACTACAAAATTTCAGAAACCACATAATTCTATAAATTCAAAAAATCCGCAGACTTGCGAAAAAAGTTCTTTAAATTTATGAAAATCGTACAAATTTTTTATTGTATGAAAATAATTAATAATTTAAAAAATCTTTTACAGAACATCCAGTTTTAGAAAACGTTAAATAAAATTGTGAATTTAAAATTTTTTTATCATGAGATGTAACTTTATAATATTCTAAGTCATATGACAATCAACTTTTTTGGCCAACTTCTTAAAAATCCTCAATGGTATAATAAAAAAAAATTATTTCTTCAAAATCTAATTCAATTTTTCAAACTAATGCATTTTCCGATATCTATTTTTCGATATTTTGTCTATCTAGAATTTCGCACATGAGTAGTCTTCCTTTCATCTGCCGCCTTGACCCAAAAGGTTGTTAAATAAAAACACTATAATTCGACGAATTAGTTTTTTAAATCGATGTCCTTTTACATCAGAATTTTTTTAACATCTCGTAACTCGAAGTAAATCCACGCAACGTTAACATTATCTCAAAAATTTCGAGCCCCGTCTTCAAGGCACACAATACGTCGTTTCAGGCCCCGAATACGCGCGAAAACAATGAAATTTATTGTCTTTTAAATATCTGAAAATCGTGTGAAAATTTTCATTCGA
The DNA here is from genome assembly GCA_030522825.1 of Platygaster orseoliae. Lineage (NCBI taxonomy): Eukaryota > Metazoa > Arthropoda > Insecta > Hymenoptera > Platygastridae > Platygaster > Platygaster orseoliae. Next base: position 6,400 of record JAPYZL010064798.1, on the reverse strand, counting down.
AGGAAACCCCGTTTTGCCGGTTTGTAAGAGGGTGCTGAGAAAGTTTTACGAGTCAAAGGTAACTTTATGGACGCATGTAAATCGCGAGAACTTCCCGATTTGGTGTTGCCAACGTTGGAATTAGGAGCCGAGCGTTATAAATCCGCGATAATTGGCTGCACCCGTCGGTTCGCGAACGCTGCTTTCTGCCCCTTTTCAAAATTCTTCCTCTTTTCTTGTCTTTTCTAGCGACGAGCATGCGAGCATATCCGCTTCCTTTATATCGCGAGGTTACGTGTAGATAAGTGCGATTCTCGTAGAGAAGTGAGGCAGCGTTCCCAGGGGATCGAGGACAAAATTTGCACATTTTGACGTTTATCAGCACTCGTAAACCTTTATACTTCCGATACTGATCTTATGTGTTTTCTGAGGGCTTCACATATTCTTGAAAGTTGAAAATTTTCTATCTGATTTTGCTGTACAAAGAATTATATTCGATAAAACGTAGTCCAAACTTTTTCTGCTGGAAAACGAGCCTAAAACTGCTCTTTCCATTTTACACAATATTCATATAAAATTATTTTTTTCTCTAACCCTTTCCTCTATATATTGTATTTTTTTTTGTTTGTGCTTCAGTGTTTCTAAAAACTTTAAATTCACTGTTTTTTAAATCATTTTAAAAATATCCAAAAAAGCTATATAATGAATAAGCAAGTGTGCGAATCTCGTGAATCTCGCCAATGTCAAAGCACTGCGCAAGGACATGCACGAGCCCCGCGAAAGAGCTCTTCATAGTGAGCTTTTTTCGGGATTAAAAATGCTAAATGCTAATTAGTTCCGGAGTAGCGTTTACGTGAGCGGCGAATAGCGCACAGGATATTGGAGTGGAGGATTCAAGAGGGGTCTGCAAGTGCCGTTATTCTAAATGAATGAACAACAGGAAATTGTACCTAACTTGTAACCCCGTCGCCAGCTATCTCTGCTTTCAGCCCTTAAAAAAATGGCTCAAGAAATTTGTTAGGAAGAGGAACTTTGTAATGCTCTTGATTTATTATAATTCTTTTTTGTTTTTTGGACCACAATTTGAATGAGAGGTTTTTCAAGTATTATTTTTATGAATTATGTCATTCACTTATTTTTTCTTTTTGATAATTCAATTCCTAACATTGTCAAACTTTTTTCTTCTTCGTTTTTTAAACTAATTTGCAAAATTTATGATGAAGTCTGAATATTTCAATCTTTTTTGCGGTGGAAATTTGCAAATTTATTTGATATAGGACAAATTTGTGGAATGAAATTGTTTTATTTTACAAGTTGGATCACTCATTAAAGTTAATGAACCTGAACTTTTTCATTATATCTATTCAAAATCAATTAAAAAAATTTTTTTGATATGAAATGACTGATTTTTCAATTTCGAAAAATCGACTTTCAAAAATAGTTTTTCATATTCCGTAATCGATGATATTCTTAAAGCTCATTTATTTTTTATGATTGAAACCTTCAAGTACATAGTTAATAAATTATTTTTTTACAATTTTTTTCCTAGATATTTTAAAACAGGTCGAGTAAAAAAGTAACAGCGAATGAAAAATGGTAACGAGCGAATCGCTATCAGCAAATCGAATCCCGTATGTAGATCTAATACTGAAATATGGGTATTTAACCGTAGATTAAGGAAATAATAAGCTAGAGATAAGTTAATCCCCGAAAGATAAGGCAAAGTGAGTGCTGCCCTGCAGCGCCCGAGATTTCCCATAAAAGTTTAGGGGTGTGAGAGGGGGTGAACATTGTATGCATGTCGTTCTACGACACTTAGGGTTGCTTGGCCTATACATCAGATTCCCAGGGGACTTCAGAATCGATTTAGGATGGAAATCATTACGGGCAGATTTGAACGACTATCTTCAAATTTATCTCTCCCACTCTCTTTTTTTCATGTCGCACGCACTTTTGCAGACTTCTTTGTAGTTCAATGATTAACAATGGTGCGCATTTTTCGAATAATTTTAAAACTTGACAATCCCGGTTCAGTACAGAAAAAAAAGATGGAGGACAGAAAAAATTATAAATTTTTTTATCGAAATTTGAAATTTGTTCAGTGTATATTATGAAAAAATTTGTTTAACAGCTATCAAATTATCCGAAAACTGTTTTTTCGAATTAAAAATCTCAATTATCAACAAAAGTTAAGTCAAAAAGAGAGTCAGGATAGATTTTTTAATCGCGAAAAATATTACGCACATATAATAAAAACATTAATTCCAAAATAAATATAATGAGTCATTCCGATATTTTGAATGATGAATTTTGAAAGTGAGTATTATTTTGTATCAAACAATCTAGTTTTTATTTCGAATTGTGTTGATACGTGATGAAATTACTCATCATTGTTATTCAATATTCAAAATCCATAATTTTTTATAGATTTTTTTATTAATTTGCTGCAATGTAAAACAAGTAAAAAAACTCAAATAGTAGAAAGCAAAATATAAATAGTTGTCGATTTTATCTAACTGAATAAAAAAATTTTAGCTAGATTCAAATTTATGTTATGTTATTACTGAAAATAAGTCATTATCAAAATAACTTTTATATGAGTATGAATGGTTAATTTTACTTTTAAAGTAAGTAACAGTAGGGAAAAATGAATTTATTTTATCATATTCACGTTTTAAATCGACACCTCACTGCAAAATGTGCAAACTATCCAAAGTTACATATTTGTCCCCGAGTAACTTTCAAATCAAAAAAAAATTCCCGTTTATGAAATCCGTATTAATATTTTTTCTTCTAATTCGATCCACAGCATTTATTAACACAAATTTTATATTTTTGGCACATCATTTTAACTTTGAGTTAGTAGGTATTTAATTTGGATGAAAGAAAATAAACGTTGCAAATTAATGTAAGAGGAAATTGCAAATAATAACATTTCCTTCAACTTTTAGAGAATATTCACAAAAAGCATAATTTTTACTTAAAAAAACGCGCTTGAATAACTCTTAGAATTACTTATAAAAATAAAAATTATTTTAACCATTTTACAAACATCGATTGTGATGGTTCAAAAAACATCGATCCTAATCAGTATGCAACGAAAAAAATTTTTTTTCAATGAAAAATATTAAAATACATTTTTTGATGGAATTTTCGAAAATAAATATTTCCGATGTTAACAGGTTTATCGTAAATATTTCTTAACTTTTCATGTACGGACCAGAAAAATTCTCGAATTTGAAACTAAAAAAATAACAACGTGATAGTGCCTTATGACATTTGTTTATTAGCCGACCTGGCAACAAACTCTAAAGAATGTAAAGATTATTCCAGTAAAATTACAATTTATTAAAGTAAATCAAACGACTATATAAAATGAATCAGTGGAGATCATTTACTCTTGAACATCACGTGATATTATACTGCAATAGATTTATCGAATCATATACTTGAAGAAAAAAAAAATAAACGAAAAAAATGTAATGTTTATCTCAAATATTTAACCTAATTTTTCGTAAATATAAAATAAATATTTCAAGGTATGTTGGTAAATATTTTCTGTTCCTCTGCTAATCATCATTCGAAATATTTTTAGTCAAACATAAGTGAATTTAAAAACCAAAACTCAGTACTTTACAAAATATGAACATTAATAATTAATTTATTTCGAAATCAAAATTCTGCCTACATAAAGAATGAGTCACGAATTTGACATTGATAAAGATTTCGATGTCCGTCTCAGCATCCAACGTCTCCATTCCCGCGGTACACGCTTCCAATTCACGAAATATCGAGGAAAAAATTCATTGGACGGGACACGTTTATGCGAAACCCCGTCGTTGTTCGGGCGAGATGATTTAGCGCAACGCGTATCAGTAATTGAAACCAGTTATTGAGCGCGGCGTATAACGAAGGAAAAAATTCGATCGTAAATAGGACGTGAACCGGATTCAATCAGGTGATTCGCGTCCGACCCCGGAGAGATCACCCAGAGTCGCGTCGGAGAAAACGTATCTTCGTCCCATTACCTTCTTTAACGACGTAATTTTTTTCCCCACGTGCCCTGGTACGTCGGCACTTTATTTTTCACGATTCCCATTGCGGCCTGGGCATAATTGTTATTAATCTTTGGTATGTAATTCCCGAGGGAATATGACGTTTAATCATTCGCTTCCTGATCGTGCCTTAAGGACGAGCGCGAAGACACCCGCAGGACTTTTCCTTGCCGCTCGTGCCCGAAGGACCTTATACCTTTTCTGACTCGGTTTCTTTTGCTATACAGTCCCTGGTCATGTTATAAGGAAAAAGCTCATAAATATGAGTATATTCCACTCTTTGAACGTAGTGAAGAGAAACGAAATTTTTGTTTCAAGATCCATCGACATCTCTCTCATTTTCGATGAACAGTGTTTTAGATACTAATTAACTTATCATCTCATTCCAATCATTTTCATTCACGTCAATTCTGCAGAAACACCATTGAAAAAAGTCTAAACATAAAAAAAGTTATCAGTCATATGAAATATGTACATTCTCTTCAACTCTTCATTTTTCTATCGCAATGCAAATGCAAAATGTATTATCAACGATGTTCACTAAACGCGGTCGATCGGTTTATCGCGGGTCTTATCGACTGCTACTTCGTCCCAATATTTGCAATGTAACTGATCGCAATTATTACGTGCGATATCTAAACACTCGTAGTTGTACTCGATACGAACTATAATAACAAGTTAAACATTGCAGCTATACGCTGATGCGTAGATATCGGGATACGCGTGGTAAAACAACGTGCAATATTTGCCTACAGCTTATTAAGATTTACAGCGATACGATATTTATTGTGTCTCTGTGAACCGCGACACTGGTATATAATTACGAAGTTGTGGACATAATTTTATGTTGCAGTCATGAGTTTGAGAAAAATTCAAATTTTTTAGTGTTTGGAAGAAAATACACAGAAAAAAACTATTTGCTGTATCAGCAAAAAGATGTGCTGTTTTAACACATCTTGACAAGACGAATTTTTTTTGCAGCAGTAGCTAATTTTTTTGTTGCCAAAGCACAATCTTCATGCATCAAATTCTATTGCATAGTAATTTTGTTCTGGTAGCAAAAAAGATTTATTGAACTAACAAAAAAAAGTTTATTGCAAAAAAATTCATTCTGTCAAGTTTTGTTGAAACAGTACATTTTTTTGCTCAGAACACTTAATCGTTTCAAGGTTTTAACTGATGCTTAAAATGTTTAATATTTACGAAAAAGCAAAAAAAAAGAAAAAGTTAAAATATATTTTCATGCTTCATTTTTCTAAGTCAAATTTTTTTCTTGTAATCTGAAAGCGATATTCTAATTCCTAAAAGTTTTTGCTGTTTTACGGACTAATCAAATAGTGAGTCTCTAGTTTTGATTTTTCTTTCGCAGCCCCACTTTTATTCAATAACTTATAGCGCGAAACCCGCATTTTCCATCACTTTGACGTTACCGTTATTGGGTTATAAGACGTATTTTCGAAAGTTGACAAATTGCTGGCACGGCAAATTGTTGACAAACCTCGCAGAAGCTTGGAGAAGATCAAAGCGCTACTGCGGGACCCTCTCGAGACTTTATTGTTCCAGGGATAATCCGCGGTTTCAGCCCCATCCATAAATACATGAATGCGAGAGGCAACGGCGCGTTGTCATTAAATAAAAATCAATCAGGAGGTCGTGAAGCAGGCTTAACGGATTTAGTTTCGCCGCCCACGGATTACGAAGGTATACGTCCTACGGGAAAATTTCCCCTCGTGAGCCAGAAGCCACGCGGCGACTTCGCGCGGGATGTTTGCGTGCTCTTCACTTTGTATCACTTTGTGTTACTTTGTACGTCCTTGTTTTGGAGGATTGTCCAAGTTGTTTGATTATGATACGTGGGATTTTTTATTTTGTTCCAGGCGATCATGTACGAAGGGCAGGACAAGAATCCGGAAATGTGCCGAGTCCTGCTGACCCACGAGGTTATGTGCAGGTGAGTGTGTGTGTTAAGATAAATTGTTATTCAAAAATTAAGTATTGCAGGGGTGACAGCAGATGTGAAGGGAGGGGGGGGAGTAGAATCATCTATCTGGAACATTCTGAATGGGTTAAATAACCAGGAATACTCACGCAAAAATGCATCGATTCTTAAAATGTAGTTCTTCGAGAGAAATGAAAATTTTTTCATATTCAAAATTTCATAGCGTTTCCATAAACTCTAGATTTGTACAAAAATTTTCGAAACTATAAACGGTTATCATACGATATGACATTTTTTTACTTTGAAGAATTTGAAAAGTATTACTCGGTTTTTGTATCAGGTTGTCGGAAAAGTTCGTAGAGAAATCGATAGACATTTTATTGTTTTTATTTTCTTTATTAAAGTTTATTTTCAATTTACAATATAA